>JAHBCN010000808.1:0-149888 GCA_019359885.1 Listronotus oregonensis | reverse complement strand
AAAGAGAACATGTCAGATACTCTTCGATAACTATTTTCCAATACCATTAAATCATTGTTTTTTCTCTTCAATACTGTAAAACATTTTGAAATAACTAATACAAAGTAAAACGTCAATTAAAAAATTGACAAGACATTTTATTTAATTAATAGGGGGATTCATTAAGGTATGTAGAGGTATTACAGTTGCAACAATATTTATCAAATAGTTTTTCAAATAATTATTATAAAAAAAAAGTATAATATTTTTTAAATTATATAGAATATATTAATATCAAAATATTTAATATATGAATATGGTATATATGTATATAATATATATATATATATATATATATATATATATATATATATATATATATATATATATATATATATATATATATATATATATATATATATATATATATATATATATATATACAGGGTGTCCCGTAATTAATTGGACATAGGTTAATGTAGGATACCTGCCATGAAAATAAAGCGTTTGAGCTCAATATCGCTTAGCAAAATGTTATTGGTTTTCGTTCTACAGGGTGTTAAAACTAATTTTTTACCAAACATTTATTGAAATATATCGGAATCCACTGGACAGATTAAAGTGAAATTTGGTGTACTGTTATTACTTGGGATGAAGAACACGAATATAATATCTATTTGGCCATTACCACTAGATGGCGCCACATACAACAACATTGAGAGATTAAAATGGTCATAACTTTTTTGACCTCCCTGTACGCACATTTGCGAGTGAAAATAATAAAACAGCATTTAATTTTAGTCCAAAAAGTAGACCGTTTTCGAAATAAACGCATGTTTTAGTAAGTTGGGCATGAACAAATTATTATCGGAGATTTGCAAAGTAGGCTTTGCCTAGGATGAAAACATTATAAGTACGACCTGTCAAGTTAAAGTATTAATAAGTAAGTCTTTAATTTGGCTATAGTTCGTGTTCTTGTTGTGTTATTTTCGTTTAAAAATGCCGCGTCACAATGATTTTTCTAATGCTCAGATGCGGGATATGGTATGTGTGTATGCCCAAGAAAATTTTTGTAGTCGAAGATCAGCGCAGCGTTATTTAAATCTGTATCCGAAAAGAAGGCAGCCAAATCATCAAACATTTAAAGCATTGTACGATAAATTAGGCGAAACGAGCTCATTTCGTTCAAAAAACATAAATGCGGGAAGACCAAGGGTAATTGGAGCGGATATGGAAAATTAAATTTTGGTTCGTGTTATCGAAAATCCTGAAACCAGCTCAAGACGTATTAAGGCAGCCACTGGTGTAAGCAAATCTTCGGTTTCCCGAATTATACGCGAAGAAAAACTGTATCCATCTCACTTCACTCCAGTTCAGAATCTTTTTCCTTAAGACTTTCCTGCAAGACTCCAGGTCAGTCGATTTTTCAGAGAGCGCCAATTGAATGATCCATTTTTTTGTAATAACATTTTATTTGCGGATGAAGCCACGTTCACAAGGAGATGTGTTTTTAATTGGCATAATAATCATATCTATTCGATGGAAAATCATCATGCTTTCCAAGAACACCATTTTCAACATGAGTTTTCAATAAATATTTGGTGAGTATCTTTGGGAATTATATTGTGAGACCGTTTGAATTGCCAGCTAAGCTTGATGGAGAACGTTATATAAATTTCTTGAGGAATGATCTACCTATTCTTCTAGAAGATGTACCCCTAAATTTAAGATCTGACAGTTGGTATATGCACGATGGTGCACCGCCACATTATTCAGTGCAAGTCAGAAATTACTTGGACGATGTTTATTCTCATTAATGGATTGGTAGAGGTAGTGAATATCCGTGGCCTGCGCGTAGTCCCGATCTTAACCCCTTAGATTTTTAAATCCGGGGCTACTTGAAATCACTTGTGTATAAAAATAAAATAAATAACCGTTAGAAATTGTGGCAAAAGATTGTGGAAGGAGTCAATACTATCAGGGCCCAAGAAGAATCATTATTTGGAGTCAGGCAAAATTTAAATAAAAGAATTAGACAATGTGTCCTAGTGGATGGTGAACATTTTAAACATATATTATAATCAATAGCTTATCTAACTTTATCGTTGTTAATTAAATTTTAGATTAAGTGTTCATGCGGAACCTAATAAAAAAGGCGTTTATTTCAAAAACGGTCTACTTTTTGGAGATCAAAGTAGTATACCTTTTTTGACTAAAATTAAATGCTGTTTTATTATTCTCACTCGCAAATGTGAGTACAGGGAGGTCAAAAAAGTTATGACCATTTTAATCACTCAATGTGGCGCCATCTAGTGGTAATGGCAAAATAGATATCATATTCGTGTTCCTCATCGCAAATAATAAGAGTACACCAAATTTCACATTAATCTGCCCAGTGGATTCCGATATATTTCAATAAATGTTCGGTAAAAAATTAGTTTTAACACCCTGTAGAACGAAAACCAATAACATTTTGCTAAGCGATATTGAGCTCAAACGCTTTATTTTCATGTCAGGTATCCTACATTAACCTATGTCCAATTAATAACGGGACACCCTGTATATACAGTGTGTCCCAAATTGGTGGGGAATGTATGGGGATCTGGAAACCACGATAGATACATCGGTTAAACGGGGAAAGTTTTGGACAATTATGTTGGTAAGCTAATCCCGTTTACTACATGGTTTTATCTATACAGGTTTTTGAGAAATTTTGAAAAAATCTGAAACATGCATTTTCGAAAATCGGCCATATTTTTTTTATAAGTGAAAATTTTTCAAATCTGTAAAAACTTCTTTAAGGCAACCTTTTTTTTTAGAATATGACTGAGTAGTCAATTTTTATTTTCTACGTTTCGGGTTTTTAGAATCATCAACTTTATTTTTTCATATGGACGCCATATTGGATTTTTGTGCAGCGAAATAGTACTTTTTATTCTTATTTCAACAATGTATAACATGTTATAGTTTAGGAGTTTATAACCTCATTTATTTCAAAAAACAAATATTTTGAAGAATGAATGATATGAAAATTCGAAACACTTTCATCATCGCTACTAAATTCTGATGAATCTGAGTCGGTTACATTTATAATAACAGGAAGAATATCTGAAGAGTCGAAATAGCGATCTCTTTCCCAGGCTGCTTGAATAAGATTATTCGTATGGCGGCAGTAATGGGTCCATTTGTCAGGGGTTACCTATAGGAAAATAAAAAACATTAAAGGAAAGGCAATATGGTTAATTTAAAAACATTACTTTTTCGAGTGCTTCATTCCATAAGCTTAAAACCGAATTGGCAGTAACTGGATTGACTGAACATATTCTTGAATCATAGTACCTCTTGCACTCCGACCATACCATTTCTATGGGATTAAACTGGCAATGATAAGGTGGAAGCCTCAGTACTCGATGACCATATTGTAATGCTAGTTCGTCAAGTCTAAAGAAGCAAAAAGCATAATCTTTTTAGTAATGTATTCTAATAAAAATATAAGTTACTGCTTACACATATTTTTTTTCTGGTAAAGACTTTTTAACTATATTCCATAAATCTATTTTCATGGCTGTATCAGGATAGTCGATATTTCTATCTTGTAACCATCTTAGAAGTAGTTGCTTATACCAACTTGAGTTTGGAATCTTCTCTAATAACCTAGAGTGGTAGGATGCGTTATCCATCACTATGAGGGATGGCTCTTCTAAATCTGGGAGTAATTGTTCTTGAAACCATTTTTCGAAATTTTCAGCATTCATGGCGTCATCACCGGATTTGGAACCAGATTTAAAAATAGGGCTTGCATTAGAAACAAAACCCGTCTCTGATCCAGAATGCAAAATAATATATCTGACGCCTTCTGAACTTTTCTTCTTGACAGTTTTAATTGAGCCATCTTGCCAACTATTTCTAAACGCTCCTTTGCTATTATAACAAAAATACGTATATTTTACATTTTGTATAATTTTAATACAACTTTTCTACAAACCTGTATATCCACGTTTCGTCCAAAAACACAGGTTTTAAAGCAATACTGGCGGTAAAATTATCCAGGTATGACCTTAAAAAACGAACTCGTTTTTCAATGACATATGGCTGTTCTATTAAATAATAATATGTTCTGTTGGATATAGAATTTTTCGCCATTTAAACTGCAGTGCTTTTAATCCTCTACATAGGGACGCTTTTGAAATTTCCACACCATCAAGATTCTGCAAATATGTTTCAAGTGAAACTAATGTAACATGTTCCCCTGTAAAAAAAATATGTATACATTTTTGCATTGCATTGCAGCATTCAATTGCAGTTGTTGTGCCTGCTTTATAATCCTCATTGTTTCTGATCCCATGCGAACTTATCTTTTTAACGGTGGTAATTCCGACTCCCAGGGCATCAGCTACTCTCTACAGCATGCAAAGAATTATAGTCATAAATTACATTTTAATATGTATACCAATAACAAACCACAAGAATAAACAAACTACTTACCTCTAAAACTGCAGTAAGTGGTAACAGGTTAATTCCTGCATCTCTCTCCTGTGTGAAATAGTCAATAAGGTTTAAAATCATATTTTGTTCACCTTCTCAATACCGTCGAGGCACAATAAAAATACGAAAATGAAAATAAAATCTGACGTTAGTTTTGACAAAACAATTTTTTTGACATGTTTGAAAAATGACATAATTTCATAACCCATATTTTAGGATATTATTATTATTGTAACTTTAAAAAATCAGCTGCTGAACGGCAGCCATTTTGATTTTAAGAAACGACCAACCTTTTTGACGTCATTAATTTGTTTCAGTCTGTTTTTGACCTTTTTAATTTGTTAAAAAAGGTAAGGCAAAGGATGACGAAAGTACAAACCCTCGTGAAACGAAGTTATATATGGAAATGTGTCTTAAACAGTTTTAAATATATTAAGAGTCCATTTGCGCCGCGAAAATTGGATCCAATTTGGGGTTCGAGGCATAATGTTTTTCTCAAAAACGGTATAAGTTATCGATAATTTTCAAAAAGTACATGAAAGCCAACACTTAAATCTAGGCTTCTGCTGTAATAGTTTTTTAAATTTGGATTTAGTTTTTAATATTTCCTTGAGTGAAAGTCACCCTAAAATGGGTTATGTTTAGATACTATTTTTTCTTAACTGGATTCATATTTCAAAAATCTGTTACAGCAGAGGCATAGATTATTTCCTTACCTTTAAAATGGTGTATAATTTATGTCATTTAAGTGAAAAATAGTTACCGAAAAACGTTATCTTCTGTAGGCTTGCAATCGGAAACAACATCGCATCGATACACCGAATTTGGAAGAACCTAAATAAAATATAATATTTTTAAAATTGTGGTAGTGGAAGTTTGTTAATCTCCGCCCACCGTCTCCGCGTCCTTTCGCCCGACCCCTAAGGTGTAGCGTAAATGCACTCTTAAACCAAAACCTTTTTCAGGTCTTCTTTTTTAAGGGACCATTAAGAAACATTTTCCAGGTCGTATTTATGGAAACTTTTTGTCCTGTTTTTATGCGTAGGATACACCATTAAATTATACAGGGTGTTTCCTAATTACATCCACATATTTAAAAAGGTTATTCTTGGGTCCAAAAAATATATATAATATATATATATATATATATATATATATATATATATATATATATATATATATATATATATATATATATATATATATATAATAATATATATATATATTATATATATATATATATATATAAATATATATATATATATATATATATATATATATATATATATATATATATATATATATATATATATATATATATATATATATATATATATATATAAATATATATATATAATATATATATATATATATATATATATATATATATATAAATAATGAACGCTTGCCCTAACGGTCTTAATTTTTGAACTACAGACTGCTATATTGTTAAGAAAAATTCCTTACATATTATACCCTAGATAAACTAGTGAAACCTAATACGCATCTTCTATACATCAAAAGGCAAACTGCTTTTTCTAATGCAATAATTTTAAAATCTTCTTTTCTTTTATAGTAAATCTGATCCCTTGATTTTTTTCGTCTGACGTACGGTTTTTACATAAAAAAATAAAATTGTACGTTCTTGTAAAATTGAGTATTATTAGGGATTTAAAACGTATCTAGTAAGTAAGCATTAAGAGCGATTTCTCATTAGAAATATTCAGATTGCATAAACATTTTGAAACATTTACAAAAGAAAAAGTTTTAAACCATACATTCCTCTAAAAGGAGTAGAATGTACTGTATGAACCCCAGAACATAAGGTGGCAGATCCCGGATGTGGTACACGAAAAATTGGAAACAATTTGATGAACATCTTACATATTCTTCTAGAAAATGTTCCATGACTTTTTAACATAGCCCTACCCAGAGCTGTCAAAACTTGAAGTACTTTAAGTAAAATTTTACTTGAAGTACTTTTTTGTACTTCAAGTACTTTTTATTAGGAGGTACTTGTACTTGTACTTGATTAGTTTTTATGAAGATACTTGGATTTTTTTTTGATTTGACCAAGTAAATTACTTGAAGTATTTATTTAAGTACTTGAAGTATTACGATGTACTAGTAAAAAAGTATCAAGTAAAAAAGTACGTTAAGTAAAGAAAGTACTTCAAGTAAATAAAAAGTACTTGAAGTAAAAAATCAACCAAGTACTCGAATTTACACGCCTTAGATAATCGTACAAACAAGTTAAAACAAGAAATATGCGCAACAGCTGCTGTTTCCATCGTATCCATCGTGTTTGAATTGGATCCAACAGCAAGACAAGTGTAACTGTTACTGATAATTAGACTTTTTATTCTTTTTTCGAAATCAATTCATATAAAAAATCCTTTATTTTGATACCCAATTTGTTATATTTAATAATGAATACTAACAGCCATTTTTCATGACAATTTTATTATCAAACGCATTCAGGATACGAAACAGTTTCCAAATCACTCCCGAAAATGTTAAAAACGTGACAGTTCAAGAATATTCTATTGGTGCGATTCGACGTTTGATGGAGCGGTTCCCCAACTATTTCATATTGTGAATGCGTTCATTATTACCTTCATTTGAACGAAAACCCCTGTATTTTAATAGGCAACTTAAACAAAATTTCCATTAATAAAATGGAAACGACATCAAAATTGAAGTTAGGTTGTTCTGACTTGATTTTGTGTTGATGGGAAATTAAAATATTTAGCAAGAATAGGTTTTGGATGCCAACCTGCTGTAGGCACCCATATGAAAACACTCGCTTTTGACAGATGTATCGGATGCCAACGGGTGCCAACGCCAACCCGTTGGTAACCACAGGGAAAAACCCATTTTGGAAAAAAACAATATTTATTATAATAGTTTAAGGCCAAAGCGCTCACCCGAGTACGGCGTTGTAGGCCTGTTGCCATAAATTTACATACAAAATTTTACATTATTTCGGACATCGGATGCATAAGATCCCGACTTAAAACGGGACACTTAGCAACCCTACTTGTTTTCCTAACTAAAGTTTTGAACGACTGGCCTACTTTCCAACGACGTAGCGCTTAGTCCTTAAAGCTTTTAGGAATTGTTGGAAAACCCCGTTTTGAGGAATAAACCCTCTAACTTCCTTACAAAAAATACTACTCGAGTATAATTTGTTTTACTTGAAGTTCTTTTAATTACTTCAAGTACTTTTATGTACTTCAAGTACTTTGGTTTACTTCAAGTACTTTGGTGTATTTCAAGTATTTTGTTTTACTTCAAGTACTTTAGTTTACTTCAAGTACTTGGATTTACTTCAAGTAAAATACTTGGGTGGTACTTCAAGTACGTTTTCAATTTACTTGAAAATGCAAGTACATTTTAATGAATACTTGATACTTGTACTTGAAGTACTATTTAAGAGTACTTTGACAGCTCTGGCCCTACCACACCCAACGGGTTCAGGCTTTACCCCTTCGCGACTTACGTTAAGGCGGGTACGCATATGAGCACGAACGCGAATGAGGCAGTCCGAGGCTGAACCATTTGCCTCGGATTCGGTGCGGCCTCGGGAAAAAATAATTTTTTGGGAACCTGAATAGTGGACGCACGAGGCGTTGTACGGAATGGATCCATAAATGTGGTGAGCATTTTCTTGTGTTTTAGTAGTTCATAAATATGGCCAATTCAGATTCTGATGACGCTGAACGTGCGCAGGTGCGAAATTTCAAAAATGTCATTAACAAACTTTTTCCTGTAGAGATCGAACGCTGTTAGAACAACACCGATACGTCACGGTTTTATAGCAGTTAGTCATATAAGACCGTGACGTATCGGTGTTGTTCTTACAGCGTTCGATCTCTACCAGTTCATTTTTTTACTCTACTTTTCTCTCGGCTGAATGAGCCCTTAAGACTTTTGATTTTCTTTTTAATTTCTTGAACCTCTACATTTAAAATCTCAGCTATTTCTCGCCAAGCGTCTGCCTTTTTAATGGTATTATAATATAACGGGAGTCTTGGTTTTCATAAGATCTCCCTTTTTTGATATTCTTCAAGAAGCACTCGCACAATTTGCTGAGACCATTCAATTGTTGCATTTAAAAAAATACTCGTAATATTGTTATTAAAAATATACGAGACACACACTACTACCCGAGAATAGCCACCATATTCTCGGCTACTACTACAAACCAACAACACGTGGCTGCCTCGAAATGAATTTTTATTTCCATCCACACTGAGCACAGATGAGCAGCGCACGAGGCGATGCCTCACTTTGATGTACCGACAACAGTTGGATCGGGTCGCGGCCGAATGCATACGGTTTCAAACAAATTTGCACGCCTCGTTCGGACGTACACATACGTATGCTCATGCGTCCTCGGGTTGCCTCATTCGCGTACGTGCTCATATGCGTACCCGCCTTTACGGAAAAACTTTTGCCAGTGGTTTCCTTAAAAAGTGTTTGACACTCCATTATTTAATACTGAAATTATATTCATCGATGAAGCCAATTTTATGAGAAATGCCATTCAAAACTTTACAATTTTGCACACATAATGCCGATTTTTGCACAGTTTTCAGAAAACAGTTATTACTCTTTCTAAATATATGTACCAGCCCCCCCTCACTCCTCAACTTTACTAAGTTTTTTTAGTGGATTTTGAAAGTACCT
The DNA here is from genome assembly GCA_019359885.1 of Listronotus oregonensis. NCBI lineage: Eukaryota > Metazoa > Arthropoda > Insecta > Coleoptera > Curculionidae > Listronotus > Listronotus oregonensis. The sequence goes on along the minus strand of JAHBCN010000808.1, from coordinate 140,732 downwards.
ACGGTTTCCAATGCCGACTTTTGCACAGTTGCTAGAAACCAGTAATCACACTTCCAAAAATGTGTACCAACCCCCCATCCCCACTCAGCTTTTTTACGTTTTTTGGTACATTTCGAACGTACGATTTTTGCACAATTTTGAACACCTAATGCCGATTTTTGCACGGTTTCCGGAAACTAACACTTAATTTTTTTTTGCCCAAAAAATTTGGCATAAACGAACAAAGCAGAAGGAATAAGGAACAGGGTTCCACTGGTTTTAGTGTAAGCAATAGCTATCCTGTGTATTAAGTATGTGTTTAAATAATAATCAAAAAATTAAAGTAGTTTAATTATAGACGTTTAGTTATGTATCAAAGTTCAAAGTATATGTCTACGGAATAATAAGTTAATGCGCCTCATGAGATATGCACTTAATCTTGAGGAAAAAAAGTTTAATTAAATTTCGAGTTAAAAGTGGGTAATTTTGTTTAAGATTAAAAACAAACTTTTGTTAAATACCGAATTGGAATCTTAATAAATTTTAAATTTGAATACATACCATAATGTAGAAACACTAGGTAGGTAGGTAGGTTTAAAGTGAGTGGTTACCCTCCTTCCACCGCGACTGATCGGTCTGTTGTGGCCCAAACCCTTTTATATTTCTCCCACCAGGTCCAGACTTCTAATAAATCTGATGATCCTATTGGGAGAGAGATCTTTCACCTCTCCCGGTAACAAGATGTCATTGCCGAGGATTGCGAATCTTAGACGTGCCATTGCTGGGCATGAACACATATGTACTGCCGATTCATCCCCTTCATGCACATGCGGCACTCGGCGTCTTCCGCTAGCCCGATCTTGTGCATGTGGTATTTTAATCTGCAGTGTCCCGTGTACAGTCCCACTAGAGTTTTAAGGTGTACCCTTGATGGCTCCAGTAGTTTGACAGTACATTGTTGGTTCGGTGGGCTTATGAAGGCCTTCGAGTGTCTGAGACCAGGAAGTCCATGCCAGTACCGAAAGTTTTCTCTTTGTGTCCAAGCTGATATGAACTGTTTGGCCATTCCATAAAATATACCGATGACCGGTTCCGGCCCTGTGAATTTTGTTTCCGCCCCCCTTGTGGCAAGGAAGTCTGCGGATTCATTACCCTCTAGGCCGGTGTGTCCAGGTATCCACAGTATTGTAACCTTATTGTTTTGACATGGTTTGGTCAGCGCATCCTTGCAATTCCAGACGGTTTTCGAATTGCACCGGCTGGATTCAAGAGCCTTTAGAGCTGCTTGACTATCTGAGAATATTTTAACTGTCTTACGTGTGCAGTGCCGATCAACCAGCGATCTAGCACACATCTCAATAGCAAATACCTCCGCTTAAAATATGGTCGCGAGAGTGCCCAGGCTGAAGGAAAACTCTGCCCCCGGCCTCTGTCCATATTCCAGCTCCAAACACCTGCCTTGGTTTTGGAGCCATCGGTGTACCAACAGATGTCAGCCCGGAGCAGGTCGGTCGTTTTTCGACTCCAGTCCCCTTTGTGGGTAGACTACACTGTAGGGCCGGTTGTATTGGTTGCTGTAGGCATTATGTCTGAGGGCATTCCCAGTCTGTCCAGGTCAGGACATTCCTGAGGAGACTGGTCTTTCTATGACACGCCTGCGGTTTGTTACTGACCGCTTGATATAGTCTGTAGGTTGCCCACCTTGCCTCTCTCTCCAAGTAAATATGCAGAGGAGGCAGTCCTAGGAGAGCTTCCATGGCCGCCGTTGGTGTCGAGCGCAGCGCTAGAAAACAATATATTAAAAAAGAATTTATTATTGGTTTAATGTTTATTTAAAATAAAAAAGAAAAGGTTAACAAGAATATGCTTTGGAACATTGGGAGATAAATAAGTTTTTTGCTTGTTAATTTAAAATTTTCTTATGATTCAATACAAAAGTATTCATTTTTAAAAATTTAATATTATTGGTAACAAATTCCTTATTCAATTGTATATATAATTGAGAAATCCATTAGAGCTAAAACATGTAGAGAAAATAAGTAACACATTTTAGCTTGACTAAAATGCTTCCGACTCCCAAACAATAAATTATTTCTTATTTTCCAAGAATTTCTTTAATATATTTTGGAAGTAGTACGGTCAGACGTGGTTGTCCATTTTATAAACCTAAACTTAGAATTCAGGCTAGATAAAAAAAATGTTTTATCAGTTTAAAGAAGTATGTATAACTACAGTTTACGTAGACTTTGTTATAACTGAAGATAAATACCACAATAAAAATAATTGCGGTTTTTTGCCTTTATCGCAACTTTTTTACGATTTTTGTGCAATTTTGCACACAATGCACAGTTGTCAGAAAGCACTAGTAATCACTGTTTTAAAAAAAATGTACCAGCCAGAGGCGTGCGTAGACTTCGCGATGAGGGTTGCGCCGACCATTTTACAAGCCCAATAGTAAATAATTTAAAACTGTTTTTAAAATATAATTTTAAATTTGTGCAAATCTTAGAAGAGCGTAATAAAGGGCAAGTTCTTTATTCCATCGATAAAAGTACGCTGAATTTAGGCACTGAACGTCAAATGACGTCATGATAATTTCTAATGGAACGAATAAAAACGAAATGTTTAAAAATGCTTTGCTGTTTGTTCTGCAACTGTTAATACTTAGCTGGTTGTTGTGTTTCTCTTCCGTATTTAATTATATTTTTTTGCTCAAGTATTTTATAAAAACGCTTTGATGAAATCCATTGGACTCTAGTGGTAGTTTAAAAACGGTTCGATGAATTAGCGCTTAATGCGCTGGCTCCATCGATGCAATTAAAAACTTGCCCAAAGTTTCTAAAATTAATCTATCCAATGTTGACAGCTCACGAAGGAATATTATATATGTATATTATATCCTACGGATTATATATACATATATAAACCTAAGCATAGTTTAAGTATACACTTAAACTATGACCTAAGTACCAAAGTACCGTGAGTGCCGGGTTTTCCGGTGTTTAACCCATTTCTTCCCAGTTGTTCCGTCAACATTGTCCAAGCACTGAAACATGCAAATGTTGCATTTCACAGCACCTTTTAGACAACGCGGTAGTGCCACCACGGACGTTATTTTTAATTATTTTTAATCATCTTTTCTTCATTATTATATCTTTTGAAATTTGAATGCAATTTGGTGCAAAAGACAACTTGTCATCTGACCAGGTGTTAAATATCACTTTTAGTTTAAAATCCGGTATATTTTTATAGGCACATGGGACTTAAAATTTCCTTTTTAACAATATTTTAAAAATGCCATTTGCTGTCAAATAAAAAAAAATAAACTAAAATTGCCTAAAATGAAATGGGAACTTATTTTTACTGTGAGAAAAAGCAGTGGCGTATCATTTTTCTCTTTAAAATGATTTTGTTCAAATCCCGCACAAACGCCATTGGCAAGAATAAAAGAATATTTTGTTCGGCAGAAAATGCCTTTTGATTAAAGGAAGATGCATACTACGTCTCACAGAAGTATCTATGGTTATCATATTATTTTTCCTAAAACTTTAGCACTCTCTAATTTAAAAGTAAAACCTTTAGGGCATATATGTTCATATAAAGTTTTTTTTTTCTAAAATGGACCTTCTTAAATAAAATCATGCTATTAAGAAGTATATTAATATTACGTTAGCTCTATTCTTTCTTTTCTTTTTCTATTTCCTTTGTAGTTTTAAGCGTAGTTCATATACTTGCAAAATGCGATTTGCGAATTGCGAAACTTGTTCTGATTGGTTGATTTTAAATGTGTCAATTGTAGGAGGTCTTAATATTAAGTTTTTTGCGATTCGCAATATTTAAAATCTAGGGGGCGGGAAAATTGACGGATTCTTCTTCCATCTTACATCTTGCCAACAGTTCCAGCACTAAATCCCTAAAAAAATTCGCAGTCGCAACCACGTCGCAACGCTATGAAATACCAAAAAAACCGGCGGAAAAATTTTGCGAATTCGTAAATCGCGTTCGCAAGCATATGAACTACGCTTTAAAAGTGAATGTAGATGGAAATATTTAAGTATAAAATTTATTAAAAAATATAGTATAGCTCATATCCAAGTTAAATTAATACGTAATATTCCTCTACCCGATAAAAACGCTACAAAATGTGTCTTATTTTACCAGTATATCCAAATAACAGAAAACAATTATTGTGCACCTACATTCGACCTACCTAAGTTAATTAGACAAATTACATAAATTGTTTGTTTTTTTAGCTTATTTCCATTTGTCAGGCACAAATTGGTATTGTACATCAATTAATTTTAATAGTATTTTTATAAGACAAAACACATTATTATCTAGGCAAGCGTTATGCATGAAAAGGTCTTACCAGGGTCAGTAGTTTTCTAACCAGATTAGAGTATATGAAATCGATTTAACTTATATTAAACAAAATATTTCTCGTTAATTAAAAACCAGTGTAGTAGTATTTGTATATTAGTTATAACACGCGCGAGAAGAGAGAGCGAATTTACAACATCGAGAAAGTGTGCAAATTACCAAATACAATTCTGTGTAGTTTAAAATGGATATGAATGATAGTTTTTTATTGACAAATAATAATAAATGGTAAGTACAAAAATACTATTTAGTGTTTTAGGTTAAATAAAACCATACATTGTGTTTTGAGTGAGGATTTCACTTTTCTCTAATGACCAGAATGTGTTTGCAAATATCTATAATGTCAGTTTAAAATTGTAAGCAATAGTTGCAAAAACAATTTGACTAATAATTGTTCCGATGGTTAAGAGAATATTTCTTAAGCATTTTAATTTTGTAACAGCTAAAAGGGAAACTCTATGCACAAAAATGTTTAACATTTAATTTTACTCAAAAATATCAGTGTCTATTGATGATGATAGTAATTCTACCGGGTGTTGCGTCGCCGAGCGGAACATAGGAAATCCCATGTAAATTTAAGGGGGTTAATTATTGGCTCCCCTGTACATTTTACAAAAAAATGCAAGATAACTTTTTAAAGAGGCCTGACAAACCCTCGTGCCAAGTTTAAAAAAATTTTAATAAGCGAATCTTAAATTATTCAATTAAATGTAATTGCAAAATTACCAAATTTTCGGTTCAGGTAAAACCAAACATACACCAGCCACCAGCAAACAATTTGTTGTAAGGCTCTGTCAAATCTGACGTACAGCCGAATACAAGAAATGTTTTTTTTTTTAGTTTCATCAATCTTACAACAATTACTTTCAAAGTAAAAAACACGATAACATTATTTTTTATCAAACATTTTAATGAATGTAACAATTAAGTTTAACTAATAACAATTATTACTATAGATCATTAGAAAAATATACTAGAATTTAATTAAACCAATAGCAGTATTTGAAACATTTTTAATTTATTTTCCCATCAAGCCTATGGGGTCCATTTCAACCATTAAACGTATTGTCAGTAAATTCGAGTTCAAAGCCATCGCAATAAATGTAAATGTTTAACTCAGAAGATCGAAAATAGATCCGAAAAAAGAGACAACTGAACTCTTAATATTTTACTAGGTGTGGAAAAATAAAATGAAATAAAATACAATAATTTTTAAAAAAATAATAGAGAATTTCATAAAAACATTAATTAATCAAATGTTCAAACAACCCTCCATTAACAGCTAAACAATATCCCAACCAATCCTAAAATTCATTTCTAACGTTGCTAAGTTGATATTGCGAAATTTTATTACATTCTAACGAAATAGCGTTTTATAGCTGGTTTAGATTCTCAAATTTTACACTTTTATAAATGACAGTTTTTAAGTGACCCCACAGAAAGAAGTCATTCGGTGAAAGATCAGGTGACCTGGCTGGCCAAAGTATCCGGTACCGTGGACCAATAATATTGCCGTTAAAAGCATTTTCCAGGTACTCTCTAACCATACGGGCATTACGGGCAGGGCAACCATCCATTTGGTACCAGATCATTTAATCTTCCCGAACAACTTCTTCCCAGGCGGGTCCAATTTGATTTTGAAATAAGTCCAAATAGGTTTCTGCTGTCAGGTTATAGTCCATAAAAAGGGGTCCAATGATATGGTGTGCGATAATTCCCACGAATACATTTGTTTTTTTGGGGATATTGTGTCCGAGTATGAACAAAGCGATATTAATTTTCTTGGCTCCAATACCGGCAATTCTGAACATTTGGTTTATTGTTGAGGGTGAATGTACATTCATCGGTAAAACAAATATTTCCTATCGTGTTTTGCTCTTTTTATCATTTCAAAACAAGATGACATTCTTCGCTCTTTATCTCTTTCTGCAGCTCTTGATGTTTTTCGAATTTATACGAATAATATTTGTGTTTTTTCATAGTGCGCAATACCGTTGTATGATGTTTATTTACCTCTTGCCCAAGAACCCTCGTACTAACCATTTTATTTTTCTCCACAATTAGTAGAATATTAAGATTTCTGTTCTTACAGTTATTTGTTACGGTACGTTTGGACTCGAACTTACTGACAATACGTTTAATAGTTGAAATGGACGGAATGGGCTTGGCGGGGAAATAAACTGAAAACATTTCAGATGCTGCTCTAAAACTGTTTTCCGTATAATGTCACTTAATTATGGATACTTTTTCGTCCATTGAATAATTCACATTTTTTTTCAAATACCGACTGTCACTGATTTATTGACACTTTTCCTCATGTCAGGGACAATATTTATTTTACTGATGCCTGTTTGGTTTACCTGAACCGAAAATTTGGTAATTTTGCAATTACATTTAATTGAATAATTCAAGATTCGCTTATTAAAATTTTTGGAACTTGGTATGAGGGCTTGTAAAATTGGTCTCTTCAAAAAGTTATCTTACATTTTTTCTGTAAAATGTACAGGGTAGCGAATAATTGACCCTCTTAGAATTTACATGGATGTGGATGTTCCACTCGGATGTGGATGTTCCACTCGGCGACGCACCACCCGGTAGAATCAGTATCGTCATCAATAGACACTGATATTTTTGAGTAAAATATAATGTTAAACATTTTTGTGCATAGAGTTTCCATTTTAGGTGTTATTGGGATTAATATTCATGATATGGTTTTGACATAGGCATCCTACTATGTGATATAAAACAGATTCTTGTTAACATGACCCTTTTAGTTTTGCATATACATGGTCATTTTAAAAATCTTGTTTTTTTTTTAAACATATCTTATATTTCCGGTATGCTTTTATCTATTAAAAGTGTCAAAATAAATAATCTATGCGTGTGTGTGTGGTAAACTTTTTGTCTCCCGATAACACGAGAATGCGAAATCCCAATTAAAACAAAGGCTATCAGGTGGTAGTGAAGCTTTTTCTTGCCTGAAGAGGAGGTGAGTAGGATTTCCTGCTTCTTCTTCTTCTCCTACTTTTCATTTTTTGCTCCATAATAAAGTTTTGAAAAACATATTGATAGCACGCTCGAGAGTAAAGTATTCCGGAGGTAAAATACCCATCCCAACGGATCTCCGGGTAAGGGATGCTTCTGGATATTTACCATCGAAAAATGTTATCTCTTTTCCATATATATGTGGGCTTAACTCCAATATAAACTCTGTTCACCATAACCTTTATTTATCCAAACCCCACATACTTTTCCTAACTAAAATCAACTTCAGGTTATGAACTTATTTCATCTTCTCGTCCCCATAGGGGTGTATGTGCTTACGTTCGCAACGTCCTCACTTGTGCTAGAGTTTCTAACCTTAAGTCAGGTAGGCTCGGTATTCTTTGGCTTAATCTTACCTTTGGTTCTTTTACCACATCCATTTGTTGTATATGCCGGTGTCTATCGGACAATTCCCACATCAAGTTCTTTGACTTCCTTTTAATAAATATTGACAGTATCATTTCCCAGTTTCCTTTGGCCAAAGTAATCGTTCTTCAAAATTTTAATGTTTATGCTCGTATATACGGACTAGCTAAGTTCTACAAAAACTTAGGACAGAGCGGTCAAAACTTTTGCAATCAGTAACTTACTCACCAATCTTATTATAGAACCCACCTACTCCCTGCTAGGGTTTTACTTATAATTCAAACAAACGGAAAAGTGCAGCATCATTCGATAATATTGAATTTGAAGAAGTGGGTGTTATAGAAGAAAACTTTAACAATTTTCATTCCAAAAGTATAATTAATATCGCTGGTGGTATACCACCTGTAACTCCTAATTTTGAGGACATGGATATGAAGCTACTCGAAACACTAACGAAAGTTCAGACATTAAATATAATTCAGCTTAAAAAGATCGTCATGAACTTAAAAAATAAATCAAGTTCAGATGATATTTGTGACGTAAAATTTCTACAAAATATATTTTGTGTGATTGGTTATCCCTTGCTTAATCTGATAAATACTTATAACGGGTGGAGTTCCCGGGGCATAAAGACGAGAGTTATCATACCCATCTCAAAGGTATTAAAGCCTGTACCGTGCAGAGTACAGACCAATTAATTTGTTCAGTGTTAGATAAAATTTTGGAGACTATTGTGTGCCGTCAGTTATGAAATTTTTTGGGAAAACATCACCTGTTCTGCAGGGGTTAAACCGGATTTTGTAAGGATTGAATTTATTGACCTTCAAAAACGCCGCCAGAAAAGAATGTATAGGGGCTCAAAAAATTTGAGTCAGTTTACTAGTCTGAAATTAACTCAGACGAAAGAAAGAAAAGACTTAACATTTCATTCATAAGTGAGACTTTGTTTTGTCCCAGACATTATCAATAAAATCATATAAGGGGAAAAAGGATAGAAGATAAATTAGGACTGATCAAGGCAACATTGTACGGAGCCTTGCAGTTTCGACCAGTGGCGTATGGTTTAGATTAGAAGTTTCGATTAGAAGATCGAAAAAATATTGATTAGCAACATAAATAGTTATAAAATATTTTATTCTAAAAATAACTAAAATATTTTTAGTGTATTGGTTATTTAAACAAAATTACTTTTCTCCTATAAATTTAGAATAATGTGGGCCACAAATTAATAAAAAAAAGACAAAAACTGGGGATACTTTTTATTATATACGGTACACAAAAATAACATAAAATATTAGATATAAGGCAAAATAAAAAATTATCTACTTATTCCTAAGATAATATACAGTGTCAACCATAAAGTCCGCATCAAATGGGATCCCAATTAATTCGGGTAATTTTTTTTTGCCAAAAGTTTTTGTTTGAAAAATAATGCCAAATAATGTATACAGAGTGCCACAGATTCGAGTGCATGCATGGGGATACCGTAAGAGATATGAAGTCGGTTAAATTATGGTAAAGTTGTGTATTTACGTAGCTAACCATATCCACTTTAGAAAGTTGCATAATTCCGAGTTCTTTCGAAGATATCCGAAAAAAAAACGAAATTTGCCGATTTCGTTTTAATTTTTTTCTGATGTTATTTAAAGAGATATGGAAAAACAAAGGATACTTTCTCGTGGTCACTTTTTAAGCTCTACAAAACAGCGTTAAGAGATTTTCCGCACGACGTTTCGTTTTCGTTAAATCATCATCAACTTTATTTTTTTAAATACGGACCTGGTTTTTTATTTCATTTTTTTGAACCCCTTATTATTCCAATAACAAAAATGTATAACGCTTAATATTTTTTAACAAATATGAAACGCCCCTATAAGAAATGTTGTGCGTTCCTTGTCTAACTCATTGTCTCTTATGGAAAATATGTTTATTTAACAGAAAAATATTAAGTATTATACATCATTGTAATTGGGATTATAACTGCTTCAAAAAAAAAAATGCAATGAACAATTGAGTGCCGTATTTAAAAAAATAATGATGGTTTAACGAAAACGAAACATCGTACCAAAAATCTCTCAACGCTGTTTTGTAGAGTGGCCATGAAAAAGTGTCTTTTATTTTCCATATCTCTTTAAATAACGTCGAAAAAATAAAAACGAAATCCAAATTTCGGGATATCTCGGAAGTACTCGGTTTTAAACTTTCTAAACGGCATTTGTTAGGCACCTAAATGTGCAAATTTTTAATAATTTAACCCGACTTTGTATCTCTTCCGGTTTAAAACTATTTACAAACTTATATTAAAAACTCTAAAATGGTGCGTGAATGTGTTTTGTATAAAAAATTGGACTATTTACACGAAGATGTGTCTTTTCATAGGTAAGTTAGGTTCTGTTTGCTAGGCGATGCTTTTACCAAGGTCAGTGGCGTAGATTTACATAGCCTGAAGGAAAGTAACTAGACCAAAGGTTATTTATGCATTGTACTTATTTTATTATTTTTATTAGAATATCATCGAATTTATTAGTTTGTGAGTAGGTTTATAATATTGTGGGAAAAATTATACATTATACAAAAGGATTTTCTAATATTTTAGGTTTCCCTCAGATCCAATAACAAGAAACATTTGGTTTTCTCTTGTGGGAATTGAAGAGGGACAACATTTGCAAAGCACCCTGTGCTATGCTCAGACCATTTTGATCCACAGGAGATTTTGATTAAGGCAAACAATAGCAAATATTTAAGGCCTGGGCCATCCCAAAAATTTTACATCATATATTTGACAATCAATCTGTTGATGGAAGGTAATTATTATAGACTAATACATTCAAATTATTGTTAACGTTGTTTTTTATATTTACGAATCTTCGTAAACTTTGGTTCTTGATTTAAAAAACACATAATTTTTTGGTGTAGGTCTATCTAATAAACTAATAACGTTTGAGCTTTTATGTTTAAAACAAGTACATCTTTTTGACCCATTCATTTTTTAACTTAATTAATATAACTGTATTTTTTAGCTCTGACTCCACTTTACTTGAGACTCCCCCTAGGAAAGTGAAAGGGTATGTAATTAATATGGTCTTACAAAATCAGCAAAAGTTTTCTAAAGGTTTTCACGTATTTATTTTTTTAATTTAATTAACTTTTAGGGATGAAGACATATCCATGGATAATTGGGTGTATGATTTATCGAAAAATTTGATCACAGCGAGCGCTGCAATCAATTTAGCTGTCCCCAAAATATATTTTGCAACATGCCAATACAATTTTTCGAAATTTTGAAAGATAATGCTTCATTTTGCGATTTTCTGAAAAAGAAAACAAATTTGACATCTAAAAAAAGTCACGTGATCATCCTTATACAGGGTGCCACAGATTCAAATACATGCATGGGGATCTTGGAAACCGGAAGAGATACAAAGTCGGTTAAATTATTGAAAAGTTGCGCATTTAGGTGCCTAACAACATGCCGTTTAGAAAGTTGTAAAATTCCGAGTACTTCCGGAGATATCCGGAAAAAAACGAAATTTGCCGATTTCGTTTTTTTCTGACGTTATTTAAAGAGATATGGAAAAATAAAAGACAATTTTTCATGGCCACTCTACAAAACACCGTTGAGAGATTTTTGGTACGACGTTTCGTTTTCTTTTAAACCATCATCAACTTTATTTTTAAATACGGCACTCAATTGTTCATTGCTTTTTTTTGAAGCAGTTATAATCCCAATTACAATGATGTATAACACTTAATATTTTTCTGTTAAATAAACATATTTTTCTTAAGAGACAATGAGTTAGACAAGGAACGCACAACATTTCTTATAGGGGCGTTTCATATTTGTTAAAAAATATTAAGTGTTATACATTTTTGTTATTGGAATAATAAGGGTTCAAAAAATGAAAATAAAAACCAGGTCCGTATTTAAAAAAAAAAAGTTGATGATGATTTAACGAACAAATCGTGAGAAAATCTCTTAACTCTGTTTTGTAGAGCTTAAAAATGACCACCAGAAAGTATCTTTTGTTTTTCCATATCTCTTTAAATAACGTCAGAAAAAAATAAAAACGAAATCGGCAAATTTCTTTTTTTTGATATCTCCGAAAGTACTCGGAATTATGCAACTTTCTAAAGTGGATATGGTTAGTTACGTAAATACACAACTTTGCCATAATTTAACCGACTTCATATCTCTTACGGTATCTGAGATCCCTATGCATGCACTCGAATCTGTGGCACCCTGTATACATTATTTGGCATTATTTTTCAAACAAAACTTTTGGCAAAAAAAATTACCCGAATTAATTAGGGAAAAATTTTCCCATTTGTCACTTATGAATGAAATGTTAAGTCTTTTCTTTCTTTCGTCTGAGTTTATTCCATTTATAAGGCAAAATAAAAAATTATCTACTTTTTTAAGAAATTCCATAATTTCCCCATCAAATGGAAAAATTTTTCCAATTTAATTCTTTAATTTTTAAAAATTTGTTTTGAAAAAATTGGGATTTTAAGGTAATTTTTAAAAGCCAAATCTCAAATTTTTTAATTTTTTAAATTAGGTAAAAGTTTTTTTTAGTAATTTAAAAACCTTTAAAGAAAATTAAATTTCGGAATTCCAAAACAAATTTCTGTTTTTGTTTTTTTTTGAATTATTAAAAGATATGGAAAACAAAAAACTTCTGGGGGTATTTTTAATCTACAAAAATTTAAGGTATTGACGTTTGTTTTTTATCATATATTTTTTAAACCGGTTTTTTAATTCATTTTTTCCCCATTTTTAAAACAAATTATAAAATTTTAAAATTTTTTAATATGAAAGCCCAAAAAAATTTTCGTTTTTAATATTTTTTTAAAAAAATTTTTAAAAAAATTAAGGTTTAAATCAATTATTAAACTGTCAAAAAAATAAACCCTTCTATTTAAAAATAAAGTTGATATGTTTGGGTAAACTCTGGTGTTTTAATTAAAAAATTGTTTTTTACCATATCTCTTAAAAACGTCGAAAAAAAAAAAAAAAAATAAATTTCGTTTTCCTCCGGAACTCGGAAATTAACTTTCTAAACGATGTTAGGCACCTAAATGCCAATTTTCAATTTTAAACCCCTTCTCTTCGAAGATCCCCTGCTCGTCTGGCAAAATAACGTGACTTTTTGGATAAAATTTGTTTTCTTTTTCAAGAAAATCGCAAAATGAAGCATTATCTTTCAAAATTTCGAAAAATTGATTTTAAAAATTTAAGGGACAGCTTGATTGCAGAAAGCTGTGACAAATTTTTCCCCCCCCAATTATCATGGTTGTTTTTTCCTAAATAATTAAATTAAAAAAAATAAATACGTGAAACCTTTAGAAAACTGTAAGACCATATTTCATCCCCCTTTCGAGTCTCAAGTAAAGTGGACCCCTTAAAAATCAGTTATATTAATTAAGTTAAAAAATAATGGGTAAAAAGATGTCTTTTAAAATAAAAACTCAAACGTTTTTTAAGATAAAACTACACCAAAAATTAAATGTGTTTTTAACAAGAAAAAGTTTCGAAGATTTAAATATAAAAAACAATTAAAATAATTTGAATTATTAGTCTATAATTTACCTTCCATCAAGATTGATTGTCAAAATATGATGTAAAATTTTTGGGTGGCTCCAGGCCTTAAATATTTGCTATTGTTTGCCTTAATCAAAATCTCCTGTGGATCAAAATGGTCTGAGCATAGCACAGGGTGCTTTGGTAAATGTTGTCCCTCTTAATTCCCACAAGAGAAAACCAAATGTTTCTTGTTAATGGATCTGGGGAAACCTAAAATATTAGAAAATCCTTTTGTATAATGTATAATTTTTTTCCCAAATATTATAAACCTACTCAAAACTAATAAATTCGATAATATTCTAATAAAAATAATAAAATAAAGTACAATCATAAATAACCTTTGGTCTAGTTACTTTTCAGGCTATGTAAATCTACCCACTGACCTTGGTAAAAGCATCGCCTAGCAAACGAACCTAAACCTATGAAAAGACAATCTTCGTGTAAATAGTCCAATTTTTTTAAAAAAACACATTCCCACCATTTTACAGTTTTTTTAAATAAGTTTTTAAATAGTTTTAACAGATAGTTTTAATAAAAACACCCAAAACACTTAAACAAATCCCGGGAACGTTGCCTACACCTAATCAGGTTTTATTCCATTTTATCAACGGACCGGTTGTAAAATTATTACGGCGTTGAAGCGGGCATTGCCATAAACCGCCTGGAAATTCCCTTTTCAGGCGAAATGTAAGGGAATGGAAACTATTTAACCAAAAAAAAATAAATAAAAAATGGTTTTATGAAAAATTATCTTTAAATTATTTATTTTTTAAAGCCAAATCTTAATCTATTTATTTTTATGGCCCATTTTTTAATATAAATATAGAACAAGGCAATTTTATTTAGAAATGTTTAAATTCACTTCAAGCTGGCAACATATTTTATCGACTTTAGTTACCCCGTTACGTCCTTTTCAAGTTGACCCCAAATTCTGTTTATCGGGGGGAAAATTTTTTTGGAAAAAGGGTAGGTTGCAATAAGTGGGGTTTTTGGGTATTTTTAAAAAATTATCCCCCCCTTTTTTTCCAAACCAAAAAGTTTAAAACAAAAAAAAGGTAAAAAAAAACTAATACCCCATTTTGCTTAAATTTTAAAAAAATTTTAATTTTTGTGCATATCCTGTGGGAATTTTGGGGGAAAAAAAATTTTAATTTTGGGGTTTTTCCAAAAAATAAACTAGTTTAAAACTAAATTAAATAAAAAAATTTTTCGTCGGCCTTTTGAAAAACCTTTTTTAATTAAAGGAAAATTTTTAAAAGGGGGGGGGGAAATTTTTTTAATAAAAAATTTTAAAATTTAAATTTTTTTAAAAAATACGTTTTTGTAGTTAAAAAATTTGTTCCCCTTAAAAATTTTTTTGTTTTTTAATTTTTAAAATTTAAATTTTTGAAACGGTTTTCGGGGCCCATTTCCTTTTAAAAATTGGAAAAAACTTAAGATAAATTTTTTTTTTTGGTTGCCCCCTTGGGGGTAAAAATTTTTTTAACCCCGGGACAATTTTTTAAAAATTGGGGAAAAGTCTGCTTAAAATAAAACGAAATTCTTTTTTTTTGGAAAAATGGACAACCTTTTTCCCAACGAAAAGGTAAAGGAAATTTTTAAATTTTTTTTTTTGAAAAAACTTGGAAATTTTAAAAATTCAAAAATTTTTTTTATTTTTAAAAAAAAAACCCCACCCTTTATAAATTTTCAAAATTTCATTTAATAAAATAAAGATTTAAAATACAATTTAAAAACTTTTAAAAAATTTTTAAAAAGTAAAAAAACTTTCATATACAATAAGGTCTTAATTTAAATTATAATATGGTTACAAAATTAACAAGCTTTAAAGGTCATATTGGGGGGATTCAAATAACCGGGATAAATTTACTGAAAAAAGCCGATAAATAAAAAAGATACTTGTTAAATTCTTGAAACCCCAAATTAATTTTCTAAGGGCCTGGGAAAATTATTAACCTTGTATTAAAAACCAAAATTTTGAATTTTTAATGAAAGAACAGTTTAAATTGGGAACCCTTATTAATTTTATGACAAATAATTTTTTAAAATTTTTTGGGGTTTAAATTAAAAAAGTGAAAAAAAGGACATTAACTGGGATTCAAAAGAACAACAATGGTAAAAATTATAAAATCTATTGCCCCAAAAAAAAAAAAATTTGTAAAACTTTTGTATGCGTTGTGGCTCCCCCAAAGATTTTTAAGTCAAAAATAATTCCCAAATCTCTGACAAATTTCAAACATATTCAATTGATGATTTTCCATGGCATATCACATTTGTACTTTGCTGTTATTCTTAAAAAAACAATAGAACAACATTTGGCAACATTATGCGATAGGGTACCAGTTATTGACCATTGATAAAAAGATGTCAAGTTTTGCTGTAAAATGTTGGTATCACTCTCACTCTCAACCACCCGAAACAGTTTCATGTCATTAGCAGAGAGCAAGAAGTGGTAGTTATTCAAATAACTGTCCAGGTCCCTGAGGAATAGATTGAACAGTATTAGGACACAATGACCCCCTTGAGGAACACCGGAGAGGTTACATCTATCCACTTGGATTCAAAATTATCAATCTTTACCTTCTGTCTTCGTCCTAGAAGCAGGCTCCTGAACCAACGTACAGATCGATCGCCGAACTCCAGCGCCCTCAGCTTAGCAATAAGTAACTCATGATTTATCCTGTCAAAAGCCTTGGAGAAGTCGATATAGATTAAATCTACCTAAGAACCTTGCTCCAATGCATATAAAAAATTATTACTATTTACTCTGGCCAAAAAAATACATATCTGTCAATCTGAAATACCACGTTTATATTGAAAAAAAGGTTTTAATTTTAAAATTCGGTTTTCCCCTACGTGTGTTAAATAACTTTACTGCGGTGCGTTCTACATACAAATTTATTGTATATTATTGGATCTACTACCATAAATTAATTTTTAATATTTTTTTATTCAATTCACCCATTGTTAATAATCAATTTGTTTAAAAGCATATTGCAGATAATAATTTGCAGACCATAAAAAAATCCCCTGGGGGGGTAATTACCCCCTTGCCCCCCTACCCTTACCTACACCAGTGATTACTGCTAAATTAACCATATTATTTCAATTTATTTCATATTTTTATTCTCTCGCGGAACACTGATTAAAGCCGCCGCGCCGGCACCTTTATTGAGAACCGGTGCCGTCAGCGGTTATTTCCTTTTTGTCATTAGAATGCGTCAGATTAGCTTTTAAAAACCGGTAATGATTACTTTTTATACCAACTGTACATCATCATTCGTCCGTCGAAGATCGGCTGTCATTGAGATAGTCGGTGACGTTCGTAGCTGCCAGCTGATTTTTTGATAAACTTTCGTTTTTTGCGCTTTCATTTGTTATTTATTTGCTGTGGAGAGAAGTAGTTTGGACTTTTGATTACTTGATAATGTTTTAGGTGTTCAAAGTACTATTTTTTAGAGACAGGCGGGTCAGAGTGTTGTGTTGAATAGTACCTTAAAAGTTTTTTTTTAATATTTAACTAGTAGAAAAGTGTTTGTTTATTGTTGCTTTGTTTATGAACCAAAACAGTGATTTGATAATATAATAAATTCAAGATGGCTAGTGATAATCTTTTGTTACAACCCAGGTCACCAGACGTCAAGGTCCAGATTCAACCTGCACAGCCGAAAAAACTGACCCATCTTCCAGAACGACCTAAAGTTGATTTGTCTTTTTCGAACTTGACATATACAGTGAAACAAGGAAAACGTAAGTACCTAATTAGTTTTAAGATACATAATCTATTACCACTAGGTACTTTAAAAGCTTACTTTTTATACAGCATGAGTGTAGTTGTATGTTAACGAAAAAACAGGAAGAAAAATGTAGGGCTAGTTATTTAGTTATGTAGTACACTCGATAGTACAGTAATGTTCAAACATAATGAACCCTAAAAAATCATTAAAAGTGGTTTGTTTTATCGAAAATTCGTTATAAGCAGTAAAAATTAATTGTGTGCACATATTTTGTGAAAAAAAACTTCATTTTATCTAAAAGTTCACTTAAAGGGTTCGTTATTATCTGAACATTACTGTACCTATTATAATTTTTAATATGAGGTTTAAACTAAAGTATAATATCTAGCTTATTACTCTAAAATATGTTGAAGTATTATCAGAAAATTTAGTATTTCTGTTTTTTCTATTAATTCAAAGGGAGATTCAGACATACTAACGTAGTTTAAGCTGTCTTAATACTGGCAGAAAATCAGCGATGTAGTTTTAGCTCTATTCGATTTGAAAAAAATAAACTATTTTACAGAAAAAAAGGGAACTTTTCATTTTGTTTTTGTAAGTTCAAAAGAAAAAAATCCGAAAAAATCATTTTTGTTAGACAAAAATGAAGATTAAGAATCGAAAAAATAAATTGTTTTTGTTTATCATCAAAGTTTCAAATCAAACTAAGCCAATTTTCACTATATTCCCCCTTCTTTTTGTACATAATTTATGAGTTTTACACTTAATTGGAACACCATATTTCATAAACACCTTATAAAAATTTGTTTTTTAATTTATCTCTAGTGCATATATCGTTGCGCGTAAGCGGTATTTGAAATTGGAGGTTTGCAATTAAATAGAAAAAAAAAGGTGCATAATAAATATAAAAACAAGTTTTAAAAGGTGTTTAAAAAAAAGTTAAAAAATTGAAAAATTAGCCAATTTTAACTGTGAATTGAATTCAAAAATTCAATGTGCTAAGAAAGAAGAGAGGAATAAAATTAGAATAAGAGTTTAATCTTAGTTTTTCACTTAAGAATTAGTAGATTGGTTAGCAATAAATATCATTATACTATAAGAACAGCCCTTGGGCTACTTGTACCCAATATAAATAAATAATTTACAAGTGCAAAATTTTTAACTAAATCAGCAATTACCTAAATATACCCAGTTCAAAAGATCCCTTAATGAACTTTTAATTATTTTAATATACCTAGATAAGCTAGGATTCAGCACAGGATACAAAGTTTTATAATACCTAGCTTCAAATAATTGCATAATTAAGTTAAAATACTTAAATTTCAAATATTATTTGAAAAACACAACATTTAAAGTCAAGGCTAACATACTAATTACAAAACATATATATATATATATATATCATATTACATACCTTTATTACAGTTTAATAATACCTTTGCATATTTTGTCTTGTAATTAATATTACTAGGGCTACAAAGGGGTACTTATTCTTGATTTTTATTCTCGATTTTATTTAAATTAAGTTTTTTAAAGGGTAACTAAGAAAAGAGATAAGTTTCAAAATGAATAGAGGCAAACCTGCAGACATCCATATATTTAATTTCCAAAATCGCTCTTTTAACTAAGCTTTTAACCTATTTCAGTCAGAAGTAAGGTCTGCACAAGGGTCTGCAGATTTAGCTGCAGGTGCTAGCCTACTCTACAATATAATACCCTCAATTATACTCTAGGAGATCACTGAGATCAGAAAATTAAGCATTTCCCAATTAATAAGCAAATGTCTAGGTCTCTTAAGATTGGTACTTACCTACCAAACATCTTTAGAAAAAGAAACATCTAACCATTGAAAGACACTCTAAGAACGTTTAGCTTGGATTCACATTGAAAACAGTGCAATTAGATATGTTGATGTTGAATTTGACATACCTAAGTATGTTGAGTGATGAATAAAATGAAAATATGATCAACCAGTATTGCCTAATGAAGGAAACCCTTTGTTGAAGCATTGCTAAAGAAAGTAAATAATAATGTTCCAAAGAGATTTGTCTGTGACTATAGGACCTTTGTAAGGTAAAATTGTAATAGACATGATCCAAATTTGGTAATTCCTCAAAAACAAATATTTTTTCGTTCTGTATCTAACAATATTATATTCAATATTAAGTGATATTATATTATTTAATATTCAAGTCAGAATGTAGACTGTATATGTATAAACCAGAGAATACTTTTTAATTAAAAGCTATTTAAAGAAAACAAATCATGATTTTTCAGCGAATTAAGTAAGTTTGCCGCCATTATACTGCTTCGGAAGGACTATAATTGCCAACGTTTAAATAGTAATAATGATACTATTTATAACTTTATATAATAAATTTTTAAAGGCCTATAACTCAGAAACTAAGCTTTCAGAACCTACATTTACTAAGACATTTACTGGTATATGAACTTTTTTATAATGTTTTGCTACATAATCATTCTTTAAAATTTTTAACCCTATTTTTAATACACTCTGTATTGAGGGTTTAAATGATATGTCCATTAAATCAGCACATTCTTCCTTCATGATGTATTTTTATTTTAAAATTTAAAGAAATCCAAAAAAAATCTGCCAATCTGGGTTGTAAAAAGCATTATAAATCCATATAAAAACTTAAACAATGGCATGTAAGTGGGTAGGACACAAGTAAAGAAAAAATTTGTAAAATTGCACATTTTTACTCAGAACGCCCTAAAGCGGGGGCGGTAATATTGTATATTTAGGGCTCAATTTAGGGGGTAAGTTTGCAATCTGATCTTGAATTTGATTGAACCTGAGTGTCTAAGATCATAATTGTCTTAGAATTTAATATGCAGGCAGGATTTTATTTGCTAAACAAAAAAAATTACCACATTCTACCTATCAGACCCCAAACCCCATTCTACTTAATAAAAATAATTTTAAATTTAGAATTACAGGACTGGTCCACCCTTAAAATTGTTAAAAAACTCGTATTTGAAGACGATTGTTACTTCTCTTCAATCATTTTTTTTCGATTCATTGAACTTAGAAAAAAGAGATGAGATCCCACCAAAAACACCTATGCAAAATAAGTGTCAAGTTTCTATCCAAAGATATTGGTATCTTAAAATACTAAGTTTTAAAATTAGACGAAGTTCTGTCCACAATTTTTTTCACTCTTTTTTTACTGATTTGTCTGTAAAAATAAAAAAAAAACTGTCTGTATTTATGAAAAAAGAACATTAAATAATACAGTTAGATCAATAAAAAACATGCCAAGTCAAAAAAAAAGGAACACAATAATTGTGGAGAGAACTTGGTCTTATTGTGTATTTCAGTTCTTTAAGATGACGAAATTTTTAAATAGGAACTTGGCCCTTATTTTAGTGGGATTGCTTTTACTCTAAAAAATGTGAAAAAAAACTTGCTGTTGGTAATGCATTTAACTCGGCATTTAAGTATAGTATTTTCAACCATCCTCTATTTTAAAAGACTTACTTATGCACACATTGTCTTTTCTTCAATAAGTAAGAACGTTTGTTACATATAAAGGATATTTTCGCGACTTACCGTTTTTAACTACTGGTTGATAGCAGTTCTTTCCCCCACCATTCTAACCGTGTTTAACCCGCTTATCCTCGCAAAAACGAAACGGTTTACGTATGTCAACTTACTACTAATGGTTTAATACTGACGTCAGAACACCTTCCCCTACATTACCGCTTCTCGCGAAAATAAACCGGTATGTTAACCGTCCTAAAAATGTTCAACGCGATATGTCGCCAACATTTGATGATAGTGGAAGTTAAGTAGTTATTTTTTTATATTTTGTGTGAAAGAAAATATTTTGTAGTTCACTAAAGCGAAGTAAATTATCTGCCTCTTTATCTGCCTGTTATTTTTTAACAATAAAATCATTGGATTTATAGCAATGTGTGAATAAGTCATGTCCCAAACCCAATTTCTAAAAGTAAACAGCTAAGTTTAAACAATGTCGTTATTTTAGACAATAGCTTTTGTTACTCCTATTATTATATTCACTTTGTGCAAGTCTTATCAGACTGACAGTAAAATCTTATCTACTTATTGGTGATTATCGACAAGTTATTTACTTACGGAATTTCGTCAGATGTGACAACGGGGTTTGGTTCAAAGTTCAGGAGTGATTATTGGACTTTAATTAAGTACAAGGTGTTCAAAATTAATCTGTTGAAGGTTCCATGTTTTAAAGCTCTTATAGGTATGTTTAAAGTATTGCCAAATAATTTATGTTAAGGGTATTAAAAGAAAATGAATAAATATCTCTAAAGACTCTATGTACATTTAGTTGTCGGCGTTCGTTATGGAAAATTGTGCATAAAGTGGACATTATATTATAAAGTTTTATTTAAAGGAACTGTTTTTTTGTGTGTTTTGGATTATTTTAAAGATACCAAAGCACATAAATAAATTACCTAAACATTTTTATCTATCTCCTATTTTTTTAGGATCTACGAATACCTTTTCAGTTTTAAAGGGACCATCTATAAATTATGTCACACCTTATGGGGGGGGTGTAGAGGATTGAAACATTGTGTGACAAGGGGAAATCGGGTTAGGTTATGTTAGGTTTAAAGTGAGTTGACTTTTACGCCCTCCACCGCGACCGCTGGTCTATTGTGGTTCAGACCTTTATGTTTCTCCCAACAGGATCAGACTTCAACGAATCGATACCAGATTGGGAGAGAGTTCTTCATCTCCTATTCGTGCCCTACCGGACACGAGCACAACATGTTTTCGGTGTCCCTGTCTCCTGGAAAGTATGACGAGCAGACGATTGATCCTCGCAGCCATGCAGCATTTCCCTGGTTTAGTGACGTGGGTAGCTACCTGGTCTTTGTTACAGGAACCAGATGTTCCTTTGAGGCCGTTTCTTCGACCTTTTTTCCTAAAAACGTTCTTCCGTTTCTTTAAAGCTAGGGAACCCTTTTTCCCATAAAGCGGTTCTTCCGCTTCTGTTTGATTCAGGATCCCTTCCAAGCCCCGTTTGTTGGTGATGGATTAGCCCCCCTGGAAAAGAGGCGCCTGTGACTTTAGGGGCACCTTTCAAACGGATTCACCTGGGGTGGGACTGCAATGTGACGAGTTGTGACAGGGACGGGGGAGGGGATCAAGAAATAATAAAATTTGTGTGACATAATTTATGGATTGCCCCAAATGCGAAAAATTATTTTTGACACAAGTTAAATATTCAAAAAAATCTTATAGAACCTGTTATATGAATACGCACAAGAAGGTATTCCATTTAAGTTTCTCAAAGGCTGTAGAATTTTCTTAAAATGCAGTATGGATCTACAAAATCACCTTCATCTTAAACATAACTTAGGTTTCAATTCGCGAAAGTACAAATTCAGACTTCTGAGGTTATGGTATGCCTATTTTAAATTAAGATTTGCATCCATTCTTTTTGGTGACCTATACATTGTGTAGTTCATATACAAGTATATGAACAAAATTAAATTTTCACACATTAAAATCGGTCAAATATCTTGCTTAAATGTTCCTCATAATCCATTTTAATAAAGCTAATAGGAAATAGTTAAAATAGTGCCACTAAAATAACAAAAATGAAAAATAAAGACAAAAATCTATAAGAAATCATATTTGTTTAGATTGGAGAGACCTGTTTGTTATTTAAAAATAGTGATAATTATTTTACACATTTTTTACGTAAAGTGCTTTTACAGAAGATGTATTTTGGGACTAGGTGTGCAAAATGTGTTAACTATTTCTGAATAACAAACAGACCTAAGACCATGACCTGTCACACACAACAGAAATAGACGTCGTGTGACGTCAACCTAATAACGGGTATTGTTTAAACAATTCTTATTTAAACATAAAAAGGATATAGGTAGAAATTTTTTGCTCTGAAATTGTTTTTTAGTAAAATGTAAATAAAAAAACAACAATTTCATATTAATTATGTACAAAAAGTTGATATTTGCTATTGCTCATTGATTGGCTGTAAACGCCTGTCAACTTTTACAGCTTGTATCTTGGCGACCATTCGACAAATTGACAATTTCGATATATTAAACGAAGCGTTTTTCGGAAAACAGAAAAAAAATTATCGAAAATTCGCGGAAATGTTCAATCTGTTCATAACCAAAAAAAATTATTAAAACAGTTGCTGAGAGCGCCCAAATAATCCGATTTTCGTGTGCATGTGATCATTAGAAAGCTTGAGACCTCTAGTATATGTAAAAAATGCATTAAAGTGTATTTTATTTTGCGACTTTTAACTTATTCTGCCTTTTGGAAAATTAAATAACAAAACTGTTCTCCTTACAAAGTTAAGAGAGGTTAAAGTAGAAAAAAAATGCGTTTTTTAATATTTTGTTTATTTTACAAATGTTCTGGACCCTTCTGAGGGGAAGCATATCTTAGTTCTTTTAACATACATTTTTGTTAAGTATTTTCAGCAAAGAAATACCTGTTAGCTCATACATCCATTAAGTCTTGCTTCTCTAACAGCTCGTCTTGGTCGGAAATGCTTCAGCAGAGCCGATAGTATATCAAAGGAAAAAAGGTTTCTTTCCAATTTTTAGGAATAAAATAATTAAAGAGTTTGTGGTAAAGAGTTTTGCCACTTGTTTTTGTTATACAGTAAGGAATTTGTAACGAAAATTATATAATATTAGATATAAAGTTTACCTCATATTTATGGAATTGATTATATATTTATGCATTGATTTCGCTGATTTCGCAGAAAATGTGTTTTTTTTAGTAATAGTCAGGGCATACCGCAAATCTAATTTTGGTATTTCTTGTTTAAAGTAAATTGTAGAAAAAAAGGGAGTTAAGCTAATATATTTCTGAAATATAAAAAAAGACTCAAAATTATCATGTTTTATACAGTTCTAAAAATGATAAGGATTTTAATTTTGGTTGTAATTTATTTATGTTATCCATGCCAAATTAATGTAGTATGATATAAAACCACTTTGTCTATCTATTTTGTACAAGATTACACATGACATTACTCATCGCCCTCGACACATACACTTAAATATTACAAAAAAAAATGTCCATAATTTAAGCATCACTGTATGTTCAACTGGATATTAAGGCGTGATTTTTTTCCAACTTTTTATTACAAACTCGATTACAAATAAACAAATATATGTTTAAAGGTTTCTAGAAATTAAAGTGGTCGAGCTGGTGTAGTGGTAGCGTACCAGCCTCTCACCCTAGAGACCCGGGTTCGATTCCCGCAATGTCTTTTTCATAGCTCGTCACTTCACAGAAGGCAATGCAAACCACTGTGTAGTATTTCTGCCTAGTAAGCCCTCTTACATGTACTTCGGAAGGCACGTTAAGCCGGTGGTCCCGCATATCTGTGTAAAAGCAGTTGATACACAACCCAGATATGTGCGAGGGGGCGCTTACACTTTAAATAGAGTATGGCACTATAAGAAGAGAAGAAATTAAAACCTGTCATTTTATTCACTTTATGTACTCTCTTTTATTTGGGTTATGATGTTTTAAACCCTCGTCTCTTTATTGGCTCTATATATCCTCTTTTATTTGAGTTGTTATTGGAAAGCGTCCTGGAGATCTGTATGAAAAAAGCCAAAAACGACGCATACGTCTATAATAATTCTGTCTCTGTGAAAAGTGATCAGTGACCACGGTTCGGTCACAGTGGGTCTAGTAACGTCAGTTGTGTAAGGAAACTGCAGCGGCTTTCTTACTTAACGTTCGTCCCAACCAGCAGTTTCTGTATCGCCGTGAAAAGGTGTCGAAACTGTTAGAATCGATCAAACGCGCAAGAGTCGACCTTGCATGGTTTTTATGTCAGTACAAAAACGCCCTGCAGTTGGAACGATTTATGTATCAATAGGTTTTTACTTTTCGTGGGTATCAAAATGACCGTTCGGAAACAGTCCACAATCACAAGTTTGGTTGGAAGAGAAAAAAGATCGTGTACTACACCGTCACCCATCGGTTGAAACGGGTTTAATTGACTTGGATTGCGCATAAGCGTATAATAAACAATTTTTTGTGGAGTTGGAACAGACCTTTTCTGTAAGAAGTTATTTTATCATCCTGTCCTACCGTGGTAATACCAATGCAGTGGTTTTACTGATAAGGCCAGTAACACTACAAGGCCAACATAAAGTCACTCCAAAATTGTCTGTTTTTTAAAATTTCTTAACATGTTGATTATTTGTTAATTATGATGTTTTAGGAGAAGGTTATTCATACACGTGGTTGTGTTTTAGTTCCTGTACGCAATAATTATGTTTGCTGGTATTTATAGCAACCTGTTTTATATTATTTATAGCCGAGTTTATAGCACTGTAGGTGGAATTTTTTAAATCGTTTAATATATATATATATATATATATATATATATATATATATATATATATATATATATATATATATATATATATATATATATATATATATAACTGTTAAAAACGTTATTATAATACTGATATAATGATATAAACTATACCCTTGTTATATGTAGTAAGGTCCTACAACCAACCACTACAATATTGCATAGGTGTTCATAGTCCAAGTGCCCATGACACATTTCATTTCTAGATAGGATAGATGAGAAAGTAATGGACTTATTACCTGGCCTACCTCGGTACATCAAGTACTGCAAATACAGAACGGGTGTGAAAAAAAATTCTAAAGAAAGCGTTTGATTCAGAAGCCAACAACAACCGTTCGAAAGTTAAGTTGGTTTAGAATAAAAATTAGAACAGGCAATAACTTTGAAGAGGGTTAATTTTGAACCAAACCATCCCAAAGTTGTATTTTCAAAAATAAAAAAAAGTGTTTGATTTACGCTGGAATTTAAATAACGTCTTAATCATCCGGTTTTATAGTGTCCTGCGCCTTCCGGTTCCTCGCTTCCACTCTCTTAAGTCTTCCCAATCTTCTGGTTGTAGGTCATGCTCCGACATGGCCTTTTTGTATTCCTCCTCTCCATGTCGCCTTAGGTTTTCCCCTTTTCCTTCTTTCTGTGGATGTTCATTTGAGGATTTGTTTGGGTATTCGTGTGTTATTCATCCATTCAACGTGTCCGTACCACACCAGTTGTCTTCGTTGAATTTCTTTTATTATATTTGTTTGAACGGTCATGATATCTCTAATACTCTCCTTCGACATTCTTTGCATTCTTGATATCTCTGCTGCTCTACGCCAGAAGTCCATCTCCAGGGAAAGCAGCCGTCGTTCAAAACTTGCCGTAAGTTGCCAGGTTTCACAGCCATACTTTTAAATATTGAGTTGTATATGAGGTGTTTTCGCTCTCTAGAGATGCATCTTGACCATAGGATGGAGTTTAGGCACCCTATCACTCTCTTTCCCTTTATAATTCTCTCTTCTATTTCTTTCTCTGTATGGTCTCCAGTTTCAATCTTTGTTAATAGGTATAGATATTCGGTACACGCCCCTATTGTTTGGTCTTCTTCTGGATGTAAATTATCTCTGTCGTTTCCAATGCATAAGTATTTTGTTTTTGATCGATTGACCGAGAGTCCCCATTCCTCACATTCTTTAAACAACTTTCTTGTCATGTAGTGTCTAAATTATAAATATTAATTATATATATTAAAAAATATTTGTAAAAAGCCAATCACTTTTTTTGGGGTGTAACAATTGGGAATCACGAAAATAAAACTTGCGCGGACTTCCTGTATGCGCAGTACCTAATGTACCTAGGTATGTCAGGCAATCAGTCGATTACTTACTCATCTATTCTATCGAAACAGCTATGTAAAATTTCTACCTGACTCAAACACTTCATGAAACATGTGTCATGTGCTCTTCGACTACGAATTGCGCCTAAATTAAATTACTTTTCATTGAAGTTCGGGTGCATTCTAGAAAAATATTTTTAAATGTAAGTAGTGCTTTACTATTTATGACAAGAAGACTTAATATGTTTGATAAACTTAGTAATTAGTATTGTAACATTAAAAAACAAATGTCTTATTTTGCCCTATTTCAGTTGTATTCGAATAATGTACGTCTAAAAAGTGACCATATTTGTGGCTTTCCTCATATTTAAAAAAAAAATGTGAAAATTCCCTTTTGTGTTTTGTTTCCTGTGGTGTTTGAAAAAATACTTACGAAAATGATTTGAATAGGCACAAAAGAGATAAAATTAACATTTTTTAAATGGACACCTTATTTATTGAGTCTCATATTTTTCGTTACATTTTAGTTAAAAGGATTTTATATTTATTTTTAGTCAAAGCAAACTTAATTTAATCTGTATGAAAAAAAATGATATTTAAATCAGCAATTAAAAAAGGTAACACTAAATAACTGAAATGCCAAAATACAAAAAGTCAGTGGTAGTCTGCCAAAGTATATATAGCTTTTGATGTTGATTAAAATGGAATATTCCGTGAAAGAAAGATTTCCTTTTATAAAAATGTTTTACATAAGTGGTGGTAAAAGGATTGTATTATAACGCTAGACTGACAAAATATTACTTTTTGGTATTTTCTTATTTTGTTAAGCTTTTATGATAACATATCATTTTGTGGATTTTTAATGAAAAGTTCAATATACTCCTTGATATATTCTCACCTACACATCATATACACATGGAATTGTATTGCTTTAATCAATGCTTAAATATTACTTTTATCCTAATATTTAGTTTATTACGCTTTCTTGGCAGGTCAGTGAGAAAACACTTATTGGCTAAATGCATAACAAACTTACATATAATTTGAAAATGCCTTTAAAGAATTATTATACTAATAAAAATGAGCTCAACATAGTAAAAAAACAAGTAGATTAATCCATTCAATTAATATACAGACCCAAAACCGTGATATGAGTTCCAAAAGCTTTGACGAAAGATTTATTTTTCCAAATGTGGTCATACCGTTTGTTATAGAATTTTAGGTAATGAAAATATGGTTTTGTTTTATTTGATGTTTACAATGAGATAAAAATTTTTTAGGTTTTAAACAATTGTGTTTATAAGATAAATAACTATATGTGATTTATTATTAATCTAAGGTATATTTATTTTCAGAGGATAAAACAATTCTTAAAAATGTCAGTGGAAGACTTAGATCTGGGGAGCTTACAGCCATTATGGGACCTTCAGGTGCTGGCAAATCCACGCTACTTAATATTTTGACAGGATATAAGTAAGTTAGCTATATTAATTAAATTTTAAAGGTTTTTTTTATTATTTGCCTTTATGGCACATCATTGTTGCGAAGAAGTTTTTGTGTATTCAGTCAAGAACCATTGATAAACCAGCATTTTTTATTTCTCCGAGAGACTGTGTCGGCTCGTATAAGAGCATATGAGGATGTGCCCCTTACAAAAATACAAAACCATACACATAATTTTATTTATTTATTTATTTATTTATTTCTATTCTTCATTACATAAGTTCTATTATTGAGAACAAAGTATGCGTCAAATATAAGACTAACTAAACCTAATAACAATAAATATTAAAATACACAAATTTGATTACTTAAAATTACCAAATGCAATAAAAAATTAAAATAAACAACGTAAATATATTGTACAAATTATAACCGAGGAAGTTTAAAGGTGTATGGAAGCCCAATGCAATGGCCCATTCGATCAAAAAATGTCCAGCCCAGTATGAAAATATCTGTCAGAGTTGGCCCCGCCGATTCTGCGCAATAACAAAATTCCACGAAATAATTTAATGTGTTGCCTACTTACGCACTGATAAATCAGTGTGTAGTTAGGCAACACATTATACTTTTATGAGGGCCGGAATACCCTTTTTGGATTGATAAAAACCTTCTTATTTTAGTGACTAGTGTTTATTAAATTGTGACTATAATTTTGTGTTTATTGTTTGTTACTTATAATATCGTAACAAAATGACTAGATGTTGTATGGTTTTTGTCTTGCAAATCCAAGGGTATTTTTTAGTTTAGGTAGATTAGATTAGATTAGATTATTTGAGCGGAGATGGCGAAAAATGACCTCCACCACTGCAACCTTACCAGATTTATTGTGGTTTCTCCTATCGTTCTTTAGAGTACCTTGTCCAAGCCCGTCTTCTTAACTATACTCCAGAGTCTCGACACTGGCCACTCCATATAACTTGCCGGTTTTGGCTTCTCCTCCCCAAGCCTAGTAAACCTAAGCCTGCATAGTGCTTCGCAATGGCACCACACATGTAAGGCTGTTTCTTCAGCCTCCTGGCAGAACCTACACAGGCTATCCTCCACCAGGTTTATTCTTTCCAGGTGCTTGTTGAGTTTACAATGTCCTGTTAGTTGACCTACCGTTATCCTTACGACCTTACGGCTGTGGTTCAGTAGGCCGTAAACTTGGCCGAGCGGGTCTTAATGAACTGCTTTGCCTGTCGTTGTCCCGGTGTTTGTACCCACCAGCTTTGAAACTGTCTGTCTACCCAACTCTTAATAGATGCTTTGAAGAGACCTGTCGAGATACCGCAGAATGGCTCCGGGCCTATCATTTCCGCGGCTGATCCTCTTTTGGCTAGGTCGTCGGCCTCTTCGTTGCCTGGATGGCCCTCGTGGCCTGGTACCCAGGCTACCGTAAGTTTGTTTGCCAAGCCGACTTTTTCCAGGGCCTGTATACAGTTCCCGACTAGTTTGGAATTAACTTTTGGGGAACTGATGGCCTTCAGGGCCGCTTGGCTATCTGAGTAAATAACGATATTTTTTCCTTTACTCCCTTTTTCTTTAATCCTCACGGCGCAATGCACTATTGCTGCGATTTCCGCTTGGAAAACCGTGGCGTGCTGACCGAGACTTAAGATTACCTTTTCTCTAGGCTAGGCTAGTTTAGGTAAGTATTTCTTATATTTAAATTAGGTGCTTCTTATGAGGCGTAACGTTAGGTAACCGAATAAATAATAATATATCAATTATGAATAATAGAAAATGAAAATTTCATAGGAAATAGCAGTGAGAAAAGTAAGGCAATCTTAACTATCTTTTAGATGATTTCCTCAATGTTTGTGTATTTCTGTGGATTATTAAAAAGAAATAAGGTTTACTTTTAGGTACTTTTATTTCATTTAATAATTTAGTACATTCTTTTAAAGGATCAAAATTATTAATTACTGGGCAGACCAGGCAAATTTGAATATATACAGGTCTCTCTAATTGAATAAAAAAAAGTACAATTTTATGTTAAAATTCAATTTTGCTTTACCTGTATTTGTTTAACAATAAATTAAATTTTTGGTTTCTTAATCTTACATTATCAACTTTTTAAGCTGGATATACATAATATTTAACGGATACTGTTACAATGGATACCTAGGTACCAAAGGTTACTAAACATTTTTAACCACTCTTATTCTGTCTCAGAAAGGTTTGTTATTAGTGAAAAGTCTATGCCTAAAAAGCAGTTATAAAAATTTTTACTTTTTAATGTACAACCAGAATCTTAGGATTAGATTAAACTCATTTACACTATCTTGCCCTTCTTTTATCACAAAATTGGTGATAAGTACATGAAACTATCATACAATGTTTGAAATTTATTTTTAAAAATCGTGTTTTTGTTTATTTACAAAGATTTTTGGTAAAAATACAAAACTCCCAAAAATATCGACCATTTAAAAGAAGGCTGTAAAGTGGCGCCATCTATTTTTTCCATATTATATCAGATGATATAAAATCCAATATTACACAATAATTTTAAATATTCTATAGTAGTATCATTTAATAACCAACAATTTTGTGCAAAAAATAAAAAAAACAGTAAATGTTTGAATTTGACATTTGATGATGTTAACTTTATAGATAGTAGCAAAGAATTATGGAAGTCTAGCCCTGACCTACTATTCATTGCGCAAACTCCGCGGGGCCAACCCCCCTATTCCCGTTGCCCTGCACGCCTGGACAATTTTGTTCTACAGTATTGGGCTTCCATACACCTTTAAACTTCCTTGATTATAACACGAACAAGAGACATAAAAAGCCACCAGGGGAAAATAAAATCCCACAAGAATAGTTATTTACATTAATATTAGATTAAAGTAATCTAAATGAGAATACAAAGGGTTTTCTAAAAATATATCTTTGATAACTGACTTAAATTTTTTAAATTCTGTTATAGATTTTATTCTCTGAGGTAGCCTGTTAAATGCCTTAACAGTCATATACAATGAACTCTTTTCAAAAATGCATTTTTATGTCTTATAACAGGAAGATTGCAGGGGTACCTCGTTTGCATTCCAACATTAAACTGAGAGTTTGTAGGAAAATAATGTTGGTGTTTTTTATAGAAAGTCAAAATTTTATTGAAATAAAGAGAATATACGGTCATAAATTTATACTTTTTAAATAGAGGAGCAGCATGCTCCAGGAAGGTGACTCCCTCCAAAGATCTCAACATACGCTTTTGAAGAACTAGTAATCTATTTATTCCTGACGAAGAACCCCAAGCAGTGATACCATATGCTAGTCTGTGCGCTTTAATAAGCTGGTGTTTCTATCCTTTCTTTTTACTAACAGCGCTAAAAAAGTGTTTGATTTGCCCAAATTGATTCACAAAAATTTTTACAATGCTATTTAGTGGAGATTCGTTCCATTTGGTGTTAATTATTGCGATTTTGAGTGTTTTATTTTCTGTTGGAGTAAAAATATCGAAAATGGATGCGGTGGTGAATTCTTCTAGCCCTCAAAATAATAACTCTACTGTTAAGTTTTTAAAAGTCTTTTAAAAAATTGGGTTTAGGGGACAAAATTATTGTCAAAAATAATGCAGGTAAAAAGTGAATTTGAAAGCCTGTTTCAAAATAAAATTGTATAAAAAATATGATTGATTATGTGGTTGTAAAGTGATAAATAGATTGTTTGGTTTCCTGTGCTTGTTGTTCACGGGGTAAATAAAAAATAAAATTGTGGAAAAAAATCCGTTTTTTTCTAATTTAGCTATAAATAAATTTCTAGAAATAAAAGAAGGGAAATGGACTTATAAATTAGACATTAATTTTACTTAAAATGGTAAATTAAATTGTGAATCATCTGATGCTTTTGACACGAACCGCCACTGCATAGATATAATTTGGAAAAACTGTAAATTTATTTTGAAGATTCTTAACGAAGCAATGGTTTTTGTCAGTTTTTTTGTTTTTTTACGCTTTTGCAAATAGCACTAATGGAAAGACGAAATGTAAGATACTCTGAGGCTCTGAGCCATTCTGTGGAATCTTGGCAGGCCTCTTTAAAACATCTATTAAGAGCTGGGTAGACAAAGAGTTTCAAAGCTGGTGGGTACAAACACCAGGACAACGACAGGCAAAGCAGTTCATTAAGACCTGCTCGGCCATGTTTACCTCGGACCTACTGAGCCACAGTCGTAAGGTCGTAAGGATAACGGTAGGTCAACTAACAGGACATTGCAAACTCAACAAGCACCTGGAAATAATAGGCCTGGTGGAGGATAGCCTATGTAGGTTCTGCCAGGAGGCTGAAGAAACAGCCGTATATGTGTGGTGCCACTGCGAAGCACTATGTAGGCTTAGGTTTACTAGGCTTGGTGAGGAAAAGCCAAAACCGGCAAAATATATGGAGTGGTCAGTGTCAAGACTCTGAAGTCTAGTTAAGAAGACGGGCCTGGACAAGGTACTCTAAAGAACGATAGGAGAAACCACAATAAATCTGGTAAGGTTGCAGTGGTGGAGGTCATTTTTGCCATCTCCGCTCAAATAATCTAATCTAATCTAAGATACTCTGTGTACTTCCACTTTCGTTTTTTTCCAGCTTTTAGATTCGTTTTTACTTTATACTTGTTAAAAATAAATTCGTTTAAATATTTCAACAATTTTGATAAAGTATTTTTTACTCCTTAAACGTAATAAACAAATAAAATACACTTTATAACAATAATAACTAATACTATTTTACAATTTTCACATAAAATAGTCTTTAAACTTTTAAAACCTTGACTTGATTGCTAATGGGTTTTTTATGTTGTTTTAACGTCAAGTGCGACACGGTTTAAAACAAAATAAATGTATTTCATTCTCAGATTTAAATTACGTGGAACGACAACAATGTTTTTGTGACCTGCTAAGTAGGTTCTGATTATCGTCATTAATTAAGTAATTATTAAAAAAGTAATGGTTGGCCATTCGTGCTCCTATATGGCATAATTTCCGTCTTTATAAGTTCTTAAATACAGTTTGTAACAGTCGTTACATTATGCGAGTTTTTAATGTATAAAGTTTAGGTTATTCTTATGCAGTTATTCCAATAAAATTTAAGGACATACTTTGCTACTAGAAGGATAAAAATACCTTGAAAAGCAAAAAAGATGCCAAAATCCAAGTAATAAAATATACTTTGCGCAAAATTGAAAATTAGGAAATTAGTAGCGTCAATGGAGCATTTTAGTTGGACGTCCTCAAGAACAGCTCGGGTTTTGATTTTTTTTTTTAATAATTTTGTTTTTCCATATTATTCGAAATTAGAAACTTTTTGGAGGGGCAAACAAATATTTTTATTGTTTATACAATTTTTACGATATTTAAATGAAATATATTTTTTTAAAAATCGCTGTAACTTTTTAAATATTAATTTTTGTTATTTTTACACAAAATCTTTTTTGTAGATAATTAAATTTCCTACAAAAATAGTTTTATAATAATTTATCGTATTTTTCATAGTTTCGAAGATATCGTGAACTTCAATTTTTGAGAGCAGAAATTTTACTCAATTTTCGGACTGTTATAATTGCTTATAATATATTTGCAAAACCTGTCAAGTTTTTCAAAATGCATAGATTTACATGAAAATTTGGGATTTTTTAAAATCTATATTATGCCTCTTTATTTTTTAGGGGTGAAAACTACCATTTATTGCTAAAACCTATAAACTATACATTAAAGCTTAAGTTGAGTAAAATTTACTTAAATAAGTTGAAAAAGTAGTATTTTGTTTCTTTAAAACATTATTTGAAATTTTTCAGCCCTTTAAAATCAACCACCATTATGATTTAATTTAAAAATATATATATATACCCTAAAAAATTTTGCATGAAAATTTGGGAGGAAGCTTAACTTACCCCCTGCCTTTAGCATAATCTTCATTATGCTGAAGGTAGCTTTTAATTTTTTAGGGGTGAAAACTACCCCTTATTACAAAAACCTTTAAAACTTATTCCACTTTCATATATTTCACTTAATTTCCGTTATACAGTAAATTAAAAAAAAGCAAAGTGTTTGTAATTCAAAGAGCTACAATTTGCCACCCTAGTAGTATCTCCCTTAGTTTTCGAGTTATTTTGAAGAAAAGGTCTTTTTTTTCAAAATTAATCAATTTAAATCAGTTAAAATTTTAGAATGCTTTGCATTTGCAAAGAAAAGGTCTTTGCAAATGCTTCAAAAAAGTATTATTAGTTTTTCTCGAAAATACGTAGATTTTCCGTTATTTGCCTTCGAAACTCTGAAATTTTGTGTTTGATAAATAACAACTAACCTTTAAAAAACCACAACTTAATTTGTATTGGTCCCACAGTAATTACAAAAAAAAACATTTAATTCGTTTTTTTTTAAAGCTACAATTTGTTATTTACAGTTTTTTTAATAAGATTCATACTTATCGCGTTATTTGTAAAAAACCGATTAAAAACGTTGATTTTATCGACAAAAAACTCCGACTTTCGATCGTGAATAACTCAAAAAGTATGCATTTTACAAAAAAATGCATAAAACATTTTTTGATTAAAATATTTTTTTATCGATTCCTGTGGTCGGAATATAAAAAAATCACCCCCGAGATGGTTTAGCAACCACCCCCAAGGTAAAGGCGCCCTTGGCTTGATATAGATTTTGATCCTTGGATTATTCCCAACCTACTCTTAAAATTTTAAGTCATTCTATGCATTTTGAAAAAATTGCTGAGCAAAATGGTTCGTTTCCTGGGCTATGTCTAAAAAAATATCTTATAAGCAATTTTTACATTTGAGTAAAATTTCTGCTCTTAGAAATTGAAGTTCACGATATCTTCGATACTATGAAAAATACGAGAAATTATTATAAAACTATTTTTGTACAAAATTTAATTATCTACAAAAAAGATTCTGTGTAAAAATTACGAAAATTAATATTTAAAAAGTTACAGCGATTTAAAAAAATTGATCCATTTAAATATCATAAATCTTGTTTAAACAATATAAATATTTGTTTGTCCCCTCAGAATCAGTCAAAAAAATTATAAAGTCCATAGCAGCAGTCGAAAGCCGGAGCAAAATTTTTTACGCCGGTATCTAAGCATGATTTAAATTTGATGAACATTTGTTAAATGTAGACTGAGAAAATGTCTTAGTTAAAGGGTTAGTTGATTCATAAATAGCCTGCAAATTCATAGGATTTCTTTGCTTATTTCAGTTCTTTGCTCTTTATATACACGTTTGTCCAGCAGCACGAACGTCCCGAGTTGAATTCTACCATGACTCCAAGAACTTTTTTGTTAAAAACAGAAGTGCCCACTTTTGTTTTTAACAAAAAAGTTCTTAGAGTCATTGTAGAATCGAACTCCAAACCTTCGTGTTGCTGGTCAAACGTGATACTTAGTTAGCCATTGAGTCCTCCTATTGAAATAAGCAAAGATATCTTATGAATTTGCAGGTTATTAATAAATAAACAACTAAACTTTCAACTAAGACATTTTTATTACCTGACAGGGGTAAATCACGACATGCAAACCATCCTTTTAAGGCCCGAAAAATATTATCTTGTGTTTTGAAAAATTTTAATTTCGCCCCAGGTACATAATCTTCGATTAATTCCATTTTAATTTAGTACGTTTTACGGTGTTGTCAATATAGATTTCAAAACCTTTGTACCCCCACCGGTGCTGCACCTAGCGGATATTTTTTAAGTCTTCAGAGGAAAAAGGCTAATAGAAAGTCATTTGTATTAAGTGTGTATAGTATTTTTCAAAATTAAGAAAATGACTAAAATCTCGACTGCTTCTGAATGCAGTAAAAACCCTCGAAATTAGCATTTTATGGTACTATTAAGGTAGGTTGACCTAATTATCGTACCCGACCGTACAGGGTCATATTTCTACCTGACTGGAATAATATATAAGTATTCATGATGTCCTATTTGCCCCAGGTTATATCTAAACGTTTAGGGTAAAGTGCGGACCTGAACTATTCTCACCTCTGTTGGCATGGCCGTAAAGGATCACTTTCGAGGATTTTTATTGCAATCGGAGATAATCGATATGTCTTGTCATTTTCTTATATCTTGAAAAATACTATACATATATATTAATTATTAATAAATATTTTAAAATTTAATAATAAAATATATAAACATAGATAAAGAGTGTGACGAAGGGGAAGTGTTTGCGAAATTCAGCGTAACATAGTTTTTGAACGGCCCCAAAGTGGTTATCAAAATGATTTCTTTTAATATATAATTTGAGATTATACAGGCCTATTTTACCAGCTATAAGTTATATTTTTCATAGCAAGAAGATACTTGCAAAAAAAACATAATAATTTTTTCCTTATTATGTTGTTTTCTTCTGTTCGTATTTTGCAAATAGAAGGTCGCCGAATATCTCAGCATTCTCAACCAAGTAAATATTTTTCTCTTTGGCCATTATAAATGATAAAAATCAAAATTTTAAATAACCTATAGAATACAAAACTAGCCGTGTTTCTTTATAAAGCAGTTACTTGAATAATAATGTTAACGACGGACAGCGTTGTTTAAATCTATACCTTGTTTATTTAATTGCCAACCTTTGGTTGAGGTCAAACTGGTCAATTGGGAATATAGTAATTATTGTTTTTCATTTTATTGGGACTGATGGGTAGCCGTTTTCTGTTTATTTGTCACTAAAATAGAACTACTTCTTTTTTTGCTTGTTACAAACGGGTTCTAAGGTAGTTTTTAAAATTATGTTGGTTGCTTGTATATTTTAATATAATAAAACATATGTTGAATTAGATTTATTTCTGGGACTTTTATTTTCTTTATTTATTTTTCAAATATTGCTTAGTTTTAGGTGATTATTAAAAAAAAAACTTTCACTGTGAATCGCTGTGGTCTAGACACTTATCTCCCTGACTACTCCATGTGCCATTTTGGGATATTAATCTTTCTTAAAATAAAACATTAGTGTCATCATTTTTTTAGCTTTATTATAGTATGAGATGTACGGCAATTT
Source organism: Listronotus oregonensis (assembly GCA_019359885.1). Lineage (NCBI taxonomy): Eukaryota > Metazoa > Arthropoda > Insecta > Coleoptera > Curculionidae > Listronotus > Listronotus oregonensis. Next base: position 103,445 of record JAHBCN010000808.1, on the reverse strand, counting down.
TTATATGTAGGAGAGGGGCATATACCCCCTGACAATCAGCACGCGGACCTAGGGAAAAAGGTTGTCAGTTATTTTTCTTTCTCTCTTTAACCGCTGTTTCCATGGCTACGTAAGGCTGCCTCTAATAGGTATATATGCTCGGAGATAGCACCCAACAGTAAAACGAAAAATACATGTGAAATTATTTTCTAGACATGCCTCTTACTTTGATTAATGCGCAAAACTATTTCAAATAAACTTACATAACCCTTGGAGTATTTAATAACATCGTGGCATGCGATCTTTTCTGCATTAACTTTACATGCAATGTGGTTTTTAACAAAAGAGGTACAATAATATTCATGTTTTGATAGGCAAATTACTACCATTTGTACAACCCTTAAATGCTTTCGGCTGGCATTGTCCGGTTAAACCTTACCAATCGATCATCATTTATTTTATCTATTATGTTTTATTTTAAAACATATTTTCGTTATAGAGTTTTAGTATGTAGATAAGTAATGCTTTTTTTCTTACTTTAACATAAACTTTAGCCATATGTGTTTACTGATTTAAAATAGAAGTAAAATATTTGCAGCTTTCAGTCTTACTTTCTTTTAGTATAATGTGTTTCAACTGTAAAACGTATCCAGAACAGTAATCTTCACGTTTAAGAGTCCATTCGCGCCGCGAAAATTGGATCCAATTTGGGGTTTGCGGCATAATGTTTTTATCAAAAACGGTATATGTTATCGATAATTTTCAAAAACTATATGAAAGCCAACACTTAAATTTAGGCTTCTCCTGTAATAGTTTTTTAAATTTGGATTAAGTTTTTAATATTTCCTTGAGTGAAAGTCACCCTAAAATCGGTTATGTTTAGATACTATTTTTTCTTAACTCGACTCGGCTTTTTTATTTTCAGGGTAGAGCTTATTCTAAATGGATTTAGTTTTATCTCCTTATTTATAGGATATAAATTTATTTCGTCGCAACAAGCTTATTTCCGTTTAAAAATGTTGCTGCTCCAGACCGACAAAGCAGTCATAAATATAAGACAACATTTTTCCAGCCAAGCTATTAGGTTAAACATTACGTTGCATTATCCTGTAGGATGATGTGTAGGAACTATGTTTTAAATACAACGAGTTTTAAAAATTCCAGATCTTTATTAAATTATAAGGAGGTAAAATAAAATTAACGGAACAAAAAAAGTGAATTACCTTAGCGACGAAAATATTAAAATTTACATTTAAAGTTAACTGCTCATTAAAAACTATAGCGTGCATAACCAAATATCAATTAGTGCACTTGCGGCCGAGTAATGATCGCGTTGTTAAAGTTAGCAATGGGCTTAACAATGGGTTAAATTTAACAAAGAAGTAAAAATAAAAACTCTTGGCAACAGGGCATAACTTAAATGTTAACTATTTGTCAAAAAATAATTTAGTTCGGGATTTTGCATTTAAAATTAAACAAACGTATTAAAAAATAATAAAAATAATTATCTTGCACAGAATAGGAAAAAAAATTGGTTTGGCACTCCAACAAAGTAATTTTATATATTTTCTTAAAAAAACAGCAGCACAATAGATAGCTCAAATGATCAATACTTTAGAACTTCTTTAAATTTGGGTTTTTAATAGGTTTTTTAATATAATTCATACCTACTACATTTTATTGATACATTCAGGTAGGCACATCTACAGTGGACAAAATGTTTGTTTTATTTTCCTAGAAAATTTATGTTTTAATTTAATCATATTGGTAAAACTATTTTTCCATTGTTTTATTACTTACTGCTGTATATTATCCATCTATTATTTTTAAAAACAAAAGAATTGAAATAATTTTATGTAATAACTATTAGTTCTAAAAATTAACCTCTTTCCTAAGTTAATGCGTGTCTAAAGCTATAACATGCGGTACTAAAAAAAACCGTTAGAGACCCGATGTGGTATAGGTCCAATTAGCCGCAAGGCCTTTGTCGAAATCCAAGTTAAACGCACTCTAGGGTGTATAATATTATGTGGAAAATCCAATATTTTAATTTTTTATTTTTTATTTGATCTTTTACAAATTGACAACTTTAATCAATGTCCTTCATTATTAAACTTCCACCAGCAGGTTTCTAGTATAAAGTCATTTTTATTATATTTTTGAATAATAGACGCAGAACACCAAGTTCCTTCTTCTGTTCTGAATAAAACTGACTGTCCTATTGACACATCTGGCAGTTGAGTAGTACATCGGTCATGATATTACTTCTGAACTTCTTGCTTCTCTTTCAGTTGGTCTCTTACTTGGTCAAGGTCAAAAGGATGGACTTTTAAATGGTCTTGATGAATTGGAAGAGTCATTTTACTTTTTCGTATAATATTATGTGGAAAATCCAATATTTTAATGTTTTACTTTTTATAATGTGTTAATGTTTCTTATCTATATACTCTTGTGTTTTTAAAAATCTCAGAATAACGGAACTTATTTAGTAATAAACTGTAAGACCTGTAGGACGCAGAAAACTATATTATGGTATTGTACTGGCCAGCACTAAATAAATATTGGTTAAACTAGATTAAAATATAGATGCCGAGGTATTCGCAACGGTACAGGAGAATTGCGATTTTCATACAGTGCTTATACAGGGTGATTTCTAAGTTGACGCTTTTTTTAACTGTGTATAAAACTCGTTAAAACAAGCAACTTTTTCAAAAACCCAAAAATAACAAGGCTACATAAATTGATTTGAAAATGTGTCTAGTGCGGGCCTGAACATAAAAAGATAGTTTATTTCTTATTTACGTTTGTTTTTTACCTTGTTAACCACGCATTATGAATAAGTCGCTTTGCTTTTACTGGACGAGGCGACGGCTGATTTTAAATTATTATTTACCCTTTTGGAACGGGCTTATCTTTTACGGATTTGCTGTACAGACGGGCATATTTTATAGCTTGAGTGACAGTCTATCTTCTTTTTTCAATAGTTAAAGCAAACCACTGGTCCCCACACTTTAGGCTAGTACGTTTATGTCGTGAACACTTCCACGAATTGGCGCCAATATTGAAAATTTAAAATGGCAATGTCAATATGTTCGATTTTCCTCGGATATACTCGGAATTTTAAAACTTTTAAAGGCATATTTTTAGTGAGCAACTTCTTCCTAATTTAAACGTATTCGTACTTTCTACCTTTATAGTGGAGGAAAAAATAACAATATTACAATATACAAAGAGTGTCCCTAAATGAGATAAGAATATTTGGCTCGTGTACGTGAAAAGGGTTAAGTCAAAAAATGTGAAATTTTTTTAGTCCGTGAATGCACGCTTCTTGATCTAAATGCCTTGGAATCATCCGCGTGTAAACACGTTTCCCGTCTCTAAGCTCAAAACGGGTTTAAACGTGCGAAATAGCACAATACAAAAACAGTGAATACGTGGATACGTTGTTCATTTGTGGAAAGAGTCGTTAATCTGCGGCCGCTGCTTCGAGATTGTACGCGCGACGGTTTCTCTTACGGGCTTCCTGGAACCAGGTGTTTTATCCACCTCGCCCAACGGGCTAGGGATACTGGCGATTTGCAAGAGCGTCGTGAAGGGCATGCAGGAAGTCCGAGGAATCCCGAAAATTTGCAAAGGGAAAAGCAAGTTTTAAATCTTATCGGGGAAGATTCAACAACAAGTATTCGGGTGATTGCAAGTCAGATCGGTTTAAATAAAAAACATTGCGGAAAAATCACGTTCAACGTGTCCAAGCACTACAGCCCGAAGACTTCCTGGGCGGTGACAACTTATTTAAGATAGGACCGTATTCAAAACTATAAAGTCTATTTATATTTTAGATCAGTTACTGGACAAGTTAGCGGTTGAAATATATATTATATAGGATAGTTTTGTGTATTTCTACAATAATAAAAATGTAAGTATAATAAAAGTGGATTTCAAACTTAGATAAATGAAACAAATTGTTTTGGTTTCTACCACTTTATAGATAAGGTAATTTATTTCATTTATTTACCCTAAATCACAACACATTTTATTTTAAAACGGTGTTTTCTTTATTATCCTAATTTATTTTTTGCACATTTTAAAAATATCACTTCTACATTTTTTTAGAATGCTTCTTCAACACAATAAAACATATTAACTTTAATATTTTCAGACGAAGTTTGTTTCTAGGTTTTTTAATATTTCATTTCATAATGCATACCAGTTGTAAAAAAATCTTAACATAGTTTGAATAACTGTTGACTTACTTGCCAAAGCATAACTAGACACTTTAATAGATACTCATCTCTACTGCCCTGTATAATTCGTTATGCGTGGATTACGACCTAGAATTACAAGACCACTAATCATATAAAGTTTAGTTCTATTACATTCTATACGTCTATAATCTCATGAACTAAATCATTATTGTCGAAACCACAGGCAAAAAAATCAACGCTATTAGTCTAAGAGCAGGCTGCAAAAAACCTGGCCTATCGAGTAACCGGATGAAATATGTTTTAAATAATACTACTTACTGTATCTATTGAAAAAATCTTTTAGTGCCAGGGCAAATATGGTGCATAAAATTGCTATGTTTTTTCTAAGGTACATTTTTTGGACATGAACTGTACCAATCGAGTAACCGATGGAAACTTAGTTTTAAGTGAATAAAAAAAAATTATATACAAGTGCCCCGTTAAATCTGGTGCTAACCCCATGGCACGACCCTTTTTTAATTTTTTTTTGTTGCGTTACTGTACCCATCGAGTAACCGCACTTGTTTATAGTTTTTTTTTATTCACTTAAAACTAAATTTTAAACTTAGTTTCAAGTGGTTACTCGATTGGTACAGTTTATGTCCAAAAAAAGTACCTTAGAAAAAACATAGCAATTTTATGGACCATATTTGCCCTGGCACTAAATGTTTTTTTTTAATAGAAACAGTGAGTAGTATTATTTAAAATATATTTCATCCGGTTACTCGATAGGCCAGGTTTTTTGCAGCCAGCTCTCGCTCTAATACATGTTATGGCATATATAAAATAATAAAGCTTTGCATCTTCCTATTTAATAAGTCATATTTACTTTGTTGCCACAATATTACTTGTTTTTTTAAAATATTATAAATATTATTTAATGTCGGGAAGTTATATTAATTTGTTTTTATTTATTGTTTTGTTTTTGTAAGTACCAACATTTGTGGAACCATTATATACAGTCGATTTGTAGCTTAAATTTAACTTACCGATTTAAGTGCCTTGAATTTCATTACCATATTGTATAAAATATATTAATATTAATTCGACATTGTAGATAACGTAAATTTAATTCAAAACTAAATAGTTCCTTCTAAAAACCCAATATTAAAAATAATAATAATATTTTAATGTCTTTCATAGATAAAACTTAATTTAGTTTAATTTATTCAACGTAATCCAAAAAATGTATGTTACCAATTTAGAAAAGGAAAACTAGAATAGTAGGAGGGTCGGAATATTATATAAGTTAACACAGTGGCGGTTCGTTGCTTCGTCTTTGGGTAGAAGTCGCTATTATCAGTTTTTATTTTAAAAAATAACCAATTTGAAGCAATAATAATAAAATAATCCCTGTCACACTTACAACACGACTTTTTTTTCGTTATGACTGCACAATTACAGGATTTTTATCTGGTTTTTGTTGTTTTATTTACTAGTCCAACATTTGTAACGTTGCTGTTAGTTCATTTAGTATACTGCTACGGTTTTACACCTTTCCGTTACGTGGGTTCCATGCAACACTTTATCCACAAATATACAATGAATTCCTGACACTCATTATCTTAACTATATTATTAATATCGTCACCACGGAAGAAAAATCACATAACTTAAAAAGTGATATTTCAAAAAATGGACAACAAAAAACTTTGAGATTTTCGAGGTGTTACTACGTAAGCAGTAAGTTAACAAACATTAAATATTTTTTTTATTTTATACTGTACCTTAATGTACTACATAACGTTGTCAGTTTGAGTCCGGGAAATGATACATTATATCACTAGGCCGGTAAAGTAACTTTACCGTACTGAAACTGAAATTTAGTATTTTTACTAACACAGGGTTAATTCTAAACAAGTTTTATTATGCAAATTACAATAAAATTACTTATAAACCTTAACGGTAATACTGTAATTTGAATTATTTGAAATATTTACAGGGGCAACTACATCTTCTGATTTACTACTATTTAAACCAATTTAAAGATAACTAAGTCAACAACTTATATTATTGTAGCTACGTTTACCTTACTTTGACAATACTGACATCTTCATATTATCCGAATATTCACACTTCAATTTACTTATCAAAAAAGATAAAACAGTATAAAATAAAACGTTGTACGATACACGGCCTTGAAATGTCATTAAAGTACTCGTCTAGAAATTCCGGACTCGGCTCCTCGTCGCCTTGTCCGTAAACATCTAGACTTGTACTTTAATAGACCATTTCCCGGTCCGGTAAATTATTATTACAACAAATAAGAAATAGTTGCCCCTTTTACTAGCATATTATGGCTTTTTAAATTATTTTTATATTTGGCCAAAAAATGATAAATTTGTGGGTTTTTGTCCCTTTTCTTATAAGAATACTGTCAAATTTTGTCTAGAATAGTCCAATTTGCCCTAAGTAAAAATGTGTCGCTATTCGTGTGGCAGTAACAATTGAATCGCAGTGGGGATAAAAACGAATATTAGTTTGTTAGTGGCGAATTAGATGCATTTAAGTAATGTAACTTTGCCAGAGTATTATCTGTCATATTTTATGTAATTTTTTGCATATAACAATAATTGCATTTTTGGACTTGTGTCACATTTCCAACAATATTACATTATACAAGAGTGTCCCTAAATGAGATAAGAATATTTGGCTCGTGTACGTGAATAGGGTTAAGTCAAAAAATGTGAAATTTTTTTAGCCCGTGAATGCACGCTTCTTTGGACTTGTGTCACATTTCCTCCGAAATGGCGATATAAGATAACTAACAATGGTCTACCTACTGGGTGTGTAAAGTACTAGAATGTAAATAGAAACTACTCTTATCTAAGGGTTTTACCATATAACTATATGGTAGTGACGTACTCTATGTCACACGGAAAAATTTAAGTTGTGCCAGGCCGGCATGTCAATTGTTTAATACAAAAAAAATCTACAGTATTTAACAATTTTTTCTTTTAGTTTATGACCAGAAATAAAGTTGTTTTGTTATGTTATACGATAATGAAAATATTGTTTCGATAATTGTGAATACTAAACATAAATATTCATCAATTACAATTTATGGAATTGTTTAAATGTAAAATACAAGGGATGTTCAAAACCGATACGGAATTTTATTCTTAGCATCAAAAGAATGGCCCTAACCGTAATTTTGTATTAACTTTCTTGTATTAGAGTATTTTTAATGGGTACAGAGAGATATGGTTATTTTAATTGTTTTGAGTAATTATCAACGTCTCCGAGCAGGAAGTTTATGTTTCCGTTGCACAACCCATTACATATAACATATAAACACATTATGGGAAATCTACCTTATCAAAAACCAAGGTGTTTAGCTTTTGTAAGAAGTTTAAGGAGGGCCGTATAACGTTCGAAAAAGAGGGACATTAAAATGAATATCTTTCGTTCTTTATATTCAGTCTAAACGTTAGGTTCTACCTACAGAGTATACTGAGAAAAAAGCTATAAATTCTCTTTTCCTTTTTTTCCTTCATTGAACTGAGAAAAAAGAGAAGAAATCCCTAAGAAACACTTATGTAAAATAAGGGTCCAGTTCTGCCACAATTTTGTTTCACTCTTTTTTTTGACATGGAAAGTGTTTTACTAATTTGTCTGTATGTATAAAAGAAACTGTCTGTATTAATGAAAAACGAACATCCATTAATATAGCAGATCATCTGCTGCGAGACCACGTGACATGAAAATCTGCGCTCTCTTTTGTGATTTATTATTGGAACTTGTCCATTAAAAATATTTTGCGTTATTTCGGTTTTAACAGTTACTCTAAAAGAAGTTACTTTTCACTAAGATGCCTAAAGACCTATTTGCAAAACAGCACCGGGAAAAATTGATTAACCCCGGTATCTTTGCTAAATACATATTATGGAGTTCCAATAAACGTATTTGTTTTACGGCCGATTGATGACCGCGTTGTTAAATTTAGCAATGGACTTAGCAATTGTTAAAAGTTAACAACGGTTTAGAGTGTTTAGCAAAATGTCAGATTTTGACAGGTTGCCTACTAAAATCATTGAATAACACTGACTGACGTTTTGTTAAACATTTTAAACCGTTGTTAACTTTTAACAATTGCTAAGTCCATTGCTAAATTTAACAACGCGCACGGCCGTTAGTGTTTTTCTTCAGAGTTAAAGCTTATGTACCCTACCTGTCACAAACTTATATTTATAGATTTATCATTAACCATATATTTTATCTTATTAATTTTTTCGAAAAATATGGTTTTATAATATAAAACAGACAAAACAAAACCAGTTTTGTGTACAAGTAAAAATAAACAGCGTACTACTGTACTCATTAGCATTAATAAACATTCAATAAAGTTTAAAAACGGTCCCCTAGAACACCAGCGCCAGCTTAATTTACATCAATTTGAGGGCCATTTTGTAACCCAGACATGGTGCTCTTTTATGAATTGGCGGGAAAATACGGACATTTTCATCGCGCAGGTTCAGTCGCCATTTTGCTGGGAAATGATCTGTCTCCTTTATTTGAATCGTAATCATTTCTTGTACGTTTCTTTTATGTTTTGGGCTTTAAAATATCAAAGGCACCGCTAGGGAAAGATCGCGCTAAGTGTTAGTTATGCTGTGCCACAAATAAATATGTTACATGGTTTCCTTGCAAAAATTTGTTTAAAACCATAATAAAACAATTATGAGATAACCCCCCCAGTCACCCCACTCCCAATTCAAAGATGTCAAAGGTATATGGCGCTTGTATCACTGTTGTTGCAAAATGAACAATTGAACATACAACAGGCGCAATTTAAAAAAGAACAATTACGAAATTAGCAGTAAGATGGAGATAGCGGCAGTAATTTAAGTTCGAATATTCGGCCGAACATAGCAGCGAATTTTCGTGATTATTCGCGAAAATTCGCATTTTCGCTTGGAAATATTTGCGGTTTACATCTCTACTATTGCAATACACTTTATTATATAAACGCGCATTTAATTGTTTGCTAAACTATATAGCAAGGTATAGTGTTTGCCGAAAGAAATTGCTCTAAATATTTGCTTATATGTAAACGCTCGCTGGCGCAAATAACTTTCAGAAAAGCTATCGCAATTTACTATTTACTAACAACGCTTTTAATGTGTTTAATATGTTCTGTGTTAAATTTGTTGCAATTAAAGAAAAGTTGCAGTCAAATACCGGTTTATAATTCTTTTTTGCAACCCGTTAAATGATAATTTAAAAAATGTTTAATTAAAAGAAATACAAGTCAAAAACGACTTTAAATCCTTAGTTTTAAACGACGTATAAAAAAAAGTATTTAATTCTATTTTTTAATAACTTTCGACTCTGAACTTCTAGAATCTAGGTATCCTGCAAATAAGCATGGTCACAAATCTAGTCAAGAGGACAATATTGTTGGACATGTTTGGTTAGATTCGGATATTACTTGGTAGCAGTGCCGGCTTAACCACGCGAAAAAGGGCCCCGCATATAATACTTTAACCCACTCATCTCTGCCTGAGCGTAATTTTTTGAGTGAAACTTACTAATATGTGGTAGATTGAATTTACTTGATCACACAAAAGCGTAAAACGTTACAACTTTTGCTACTAATATAAGACAATCCACGTCAGACAACGACTATTTCATTGGCGTAAATAAAACACCGAATTTCATATGTTAAACGTTCAAGTTCAACAAAAAGTTTGTATAAACGTGTAGAATTTCAGGCGGCTCTGGTAAATAATCAGCTCGACAAAAAGTCTGACTTATGCAAGCATTCTTACCCGACACTTAGTGTGGATGCGTAGCAGTGTTGTGTGATTTTCTTCAATTAAATTTTTCATAACCATTTCGTAATCCTGACATAGATAGATATTTACCAAATGCATAAAGAGTAATGCATAAAATAAACTATTTCCAGAACCAAAGAGGTTTAAATACCAAGGCGCGAGACTCTCACGTGTTTTTTTAAACTAATGTTAGGTATTCTACCTCTTATCGGTATAATGGACACCCGACCAATGGATAGATGGCGGTATCAAAAGCTACACTAATTATTATCAATTTTAACATATTTTTAAAAGTTGACGAAAAATTGTGGCAAAAATATGAGCGATAGCTTATTTGATGTGAAATCTAATTTTGAGAAAGACATTTTTTTTTTGGAAATCGAAATTTTAATTTGTTATTATCAATAAACATAAACAAAAAAGGGCCTTAGCTTTTTGATAATAACTCAATAATCATATCAAAAATCGGAAAAATATTCTTAAAAAGGGGGAAATTTCTTAAAAAAATATTTATTTAATATTGAAATTAGGGTTACGCGTGGCTGCTGTCGCACGGACCCGCCTACGTTAGAAGGGTATAACCCAAGAAATAATTTTTTTGAGTGTAAAATATTAATATCCAAACACTAAAAGATGGCAAGTTCCGTTGGGAAAAACATTTTCATTGATTTTTTAAAAAGTTAGAGATTACTTTAATAAACTAATTTTTTCCCTGAACCCTGAACCCACAGCAGATGAAGGGCCCCTTGATAGAATTTGGTACAGGCCCCGCGCTTGCTTAATCCGGCACTGCTTGGTAGTGCTAGCTATTTTTTTTAGTTTTTCTGCTTACTAGTCTTATACGGAGGTATGCTGGAAGAATTTAGATAACGCATCATGTAAAATAACGGCACATGTTAACAATTTTGAACAGATAGAGAGCTTGCAATTCCTTTATATACATTTTAGGAAAATCTTTTTAAATTAAGTTTGCCATTTCTTCCATACCTTTTATGAAATGTTAAGTTTTGTTTTTTTTATATTAAACAAGTTCCTGAGTGCCTAGGTTATTACTTTCTCATGGACTATTCGCGTATTAAAAGAGAATGTTTCCGAGTATCGAACTCAACGGTACATTGTATCTGATGCAAGACACTTTTTATTTAAATTATTTTTAATTAGTTCGTTTTTTGTTTAGCCCAGAAAAATATTTTTGTTAAATTATTATTTTTATCGTATGGCAGTTCAGGAAGGCTTGATGACTAAAACTAACTTACTCTAGATGTCTCACCAGGAGTAAGAAGTAGTTTATTTATAGGGGTCCTAAATATTTGGAAATTAGATAGGAAAGGATATATAGGAGTGGACAACGTGGAAATATCTAGGCTTTCCAAGATATGTTTTAATAAGTACAAAAATACAGTTTAGTAATTTAAATGTAGCAATTTATAAACATGATAGTTATAAAATAATATAAATATATACATTTAAGATATAAGCAATTATCGATCGAGTCAATTACTCCTAAAGCTATTTAGTAAGCCTGAAAAAAAAATAAAGAGATGAAAGTCGTTTAAATATTTTAGGTATCTGATCTAAAGGTGGGTTCAAACAGAAATTTAATTTAATTTTAATTTAGCCAAATTTATGGTTTAATTTTATTTTTACCACCCTCGTTCATACAAAGATTTATGAAACTTAAAAATATTATATTTGACCAATAAAATATTTCTATTTGCGTCTGCGCAAAACATCATGTCATTTTATTTTTATGTCAATCAAATTCATACCCTAACTTTTTAGTCTGTTGCGGAAAACAGTTGGAGATAGTTTTTTTTGGTTCAATAAAACAGGGAATTAAAAACACGTAAACAACCAGCTGATTATAATTTGTGCTGTCAATTGAAAATACTGAAAAATCAAAAAAATCTGTGTCAATTGCCAGCTGATTTCTCAAGCATGCGCATTACCGATCATTTAATTTAATTTAATTCTAAAAGAAAAAGTTGGCCAACTTTTAAATTAAATTTTAAATTTCATTGTTACCACTTTAACAAACTTTAACGGGTAGGAGGTATGTTGATTTAGTGCTAGAAAAAATCGTTAATCTTTGGAGAGCTGCAATTGGGGATAATTTTATCTTCATGCATGATAATGCACCTCCCCATACCAGCAGAGTGGCAAGAATATGTCTTGAAACGAAGGTGTCACAGTTTTATGCTGGCCTGTATGTTCACCAGACCTAAATCCTATCGAACACTTGTGGACCAGCTTAAAAGAAGGGTTCGAGCACGTCGAAACAATCCAAGAAATGTCGCACTGCTTATTGATGCAGTAGAATGGGATAACATACCCCAAGACATTGTTGAAAATTCAATTGTGTGTATATAGAAAAAAAAAGATCCAAACACAAAGTTTAGGTGAAAAACTGTAAGAGGAAAGTTTGATAGGCAGTACAACATACATACATACATACATACATACATAGCTGGTTAGAGGCCTCTGATCTGAGATTCGCCAAAAAATTTAAAATGCTTGTTCTACTTAGTAGTAAGTAAAAGCTCCCCTGAAAACCTTTTGTAACGAAATCCCCATTGTCTGTCGTGGATGCGTTTATGTTTTCCCAATATTTTAAAATTTGGAAATTAGTAAACCTTTCCCTTACCTTAGAAACAACTAAAAAAAGAGAGATGTCTTTAATTAGAGGGGAGTTGTTGATTCTTTTTGGGGGGATAGGTTGTATACGTAGGACTTTCTAACTCTCCAGAAAAATCCCATTTTCATAAGAAATCAAAACGAAGTGATTTAAGATTATTGCAAATTTAGGTAAACATTTTTTTAAGACGGTAGCTGGTATACCATCCAGCCCAGATGATTTTTTGGTGAAGAAAGGATGCGCTTAATCTTCTTGACTTAAATATTATTTCTGACATTTTATGAGAAAAGGGAAGCTGAAGGATTGTTGAATGAAGTAAATTAAGAGGAGGATTAGGAGTTTAATAATTTTTAGATAACTTACATAAATGTGCGATTTATGCTTGTCGAACTACACATAGATGTTTTCTGGCAACAAATCGTCACAAAAATGGTTAAAGGTTTTAGTAATTTTTTATTACTTTCCGCTTTGTTAAAAGCTAAAGAGTTATTATTTCATTGTATAATAAAAAAATTAGTGTTTTACATTTTTTAGAAGAATAAAGAGCCAACGTTGACATTTCCTTAAAAATTTATTGTGTCGTTAATTAATTTATAAGTATTTTGAACAGCCAGTGCTACAATGGCTGTGAGATTTTTTTAAAAGAAATTCCAGCTTGATCAAAGCTCAGGTTCAAAGGTTGTACACGCGAGGAAAATTCTATCAGTCAATAACATATATGTGTTATTGTATAAAGTTCATTACGTTATCATTAGGTTTAGACTAAATTTATCCTCTAAATTAGGATAAAAAATTTCCAATAAATATAATTTGGCTTAAAGGATTTTATTTAAAGCAGGTTTGATTTTTGAACAGTAGTATTTAGTTTAATCAGGATTTAGCTACTATACAAGGGCTACAACTATGGCTAAACTAGACAATCATTTCTTATTATTTGAAAATTAAATTTTATTTTTGGCCGCTAATAATCTAGGTGTGCCACAACTTACAAACACTGAATATTGTGAATATTTCACAATGCAGGTTTCAGAGAAGAGCCAAAAACAATTTTTTTTTTATTTATTTGCCTAATTTTATTTCCAAATGAACAAACTATATATGTAATATTTTTGAAAATGCTATTTAACAAAAAAAATATATATATATATATATATATATATATATATATATATATATATATATATATATATATATATATATATATATATATATATATATATATATATATATATACATTTTCTTATATTTAAAGGTAATCGTCTACAAGTGCTTTAAATTTGTTTTAAATATTCAATATAAAAAATATGAGATACGTTCCCGAGGGTTTAAAAGGGTATAATTTTTTTATATGGAGTTACTAAAGAAATATTAAATCAAGATACTAGTACTAGTGGTATAGACAGTAACATAACGTTTAAAAATAGAAATATGGGTAACATTGTTGTTGAAAAAATTTTACACATTGTAGGGGACAAGAAAAAAATAGACACATTCCTATTAAATTTTAGCCCCTTTTTTTGCATGCAAGATCTGAATAGGCAAGTTTTGCATTTTTTTATAAAAATTTTCAATGTCACCCAAATATATTTAATATACTTTGTTTGGGAAAAAGATACCTGTGTCACTACAAAAAAATTATGAAAAAAATAATAATTTCAATTCTACCAAAAACGCCCTTCAGTACTATGATGTTCGTAGTACCAGAAATTCGATGATGCCAATTCTACTTATTATTATTTGTACTACATAGAACCTCTTTAGAAACTGTTACAGGATTAATAATCCCTTTTTATTTTTAGCTAATAAAGAAAGATAAAACTTAATCAACTGTTTATCAACTTAAGTCTCGACCTAAATTGCACATATTTTCTTAGCGCCCATATGTATAAAGTCGTTAAAGGTTTATACATTTTTTAATTTGCAAACAAGCAGGCAAACTTTTTTTAAATTTAAATAAACCAGTATTATTTTTATGTAAAAAGTGTTCCTACTATGACTGTATACTTAATGAGCTAATAAATTTAAATGCTAAACGTAATAGTCACTAAACTTTATTAAACTTCGTGTTACACTTTTTATTTTTTTACTTTTGCATCTAACTTCTATGTTACTTTTATTAAAATCCTGCTTCCCGGAATTATAGTTTCAACTCTTCACAACATAACCAACCCTTTGTGTTATTTTGTATGTTAGCCCCCTTTTGTTTTGTTCTTCAGGTATGTACACACCAAAAAAACAAACAAGAACAAACATTTGTTCTTGTTCACCTTTTTTGTATGTGTTCTTTGTTTATTGTTCGCGTTTTTTTGTCTACATAGCGCAACCAAATATTTGTCCACTCTTGTTCGACTAGTTGGAAAAGTTAAAGTATGTACACACCGAAAAAACAAACCAGAACAAACATCACCGAACAAACTTTTTCCTTTATTGTAGACAGTGGAAACTCGAACAAACGTTTGTTTGTCCTTCTTCATACATGTTCGAGTAGACGTCGGTACATCAAAAGGTATGTACCGGGTGTCCAAATAAAAAAGGACGCCGGCTGTATCTCAGAAAATGTTTATCGCACAGCGTTGGGGAAAAATATTTTTCGTAAAAGTGGTCAAGAGAAATAGCTGAAAATTATTTTCAAGCTTCTGAAATGGCCGCTAGGGGGCGTAACTGAAATTTTGAATCTAAAAAAGTAATGTTTCTGAGAATACGCTATATTAACCTAACAAAAAAATTCCTGATCTTTAAAGTTGAGGATAATCTGAACCTTTTTTGTTTGACAATTTTCTCTATATCTCTAAAAATAAAGTGATGGGGGGTATTCAAAGGTTTCCGTAAAACACACCCTGTATCTTCGAAACGGCTAAGCCGATTTTAACAAACTTGGGCTAGTTAAAAAGAGCTATTCTTGGGCTATAAATCTTAAAATATTTGAAGTTTTGTTAGTTTCACATGTCGCCGCTAGAGGGCTTTTTTCGACATTTCGACAGAAATGGTAAATTTTCTCAAAAAAATTAAATGCATTGGTGTAATTTTTTCTTTATGAAAAAGTAGCTAAATAATGGTTTAACAAGCTCGCGAAAACCGCATCTCGATGTCTTGTTTCTTACCTAATATTTAGAACAAAGAAAATTTTATACATCAATATCTTAAAAACTATAAAAGCTACAAGAAATTTTATAAAACATAAATTGTATATTTTTACAAAACCTCTAATTTAGGTTAAATAATCTTTTCATCTGAATGCAGTACTTTACGAGTAATAATCAAAAATGCGAATTCTAGGGTATACCTTGAAAAAATCCTGAAAATTTGATTTTTTGATTATAACTCGTAAAGTAGTGCATTTAGACAAAAAGGTTATATAACCTAAATAAAGGTTTTGTAAAAATACATAATTAATGTTATATAATATTTCTTGTAGCTTTTATAATTTTTGAGATATTGACGTATAAAATTTTCTTTGACCTAAATTTTAGGTAAGGAACAAGATATCGAGATATTGTTTTCGCGAGCTTGTTTAGCCTTTATTTAGCTACTTTTTCATGAAAAAAATATACCATATACCAATAAATTTAATTGTTTTGAGAAAATTAACCATTTCTGTAGGAATATCGTAAAAAGCCCTCTAGCGGCGACATGTGAAACTAACAAAACTTTAAATATTATAACATTAATAGCCCAAGAAAAGCTCTTGGGCTATAAATAAGCTTGTTAAAATCGGCTTGCTTAGCCGTTTAGACAATACAGGCTGTGTTTTAGGGAAACCTTTGAATACCCCCCATCACTTTATTTTTAGAGATATAGCAAATATTGTCAAACAAAAAAGGTTCAGATTATCCTCGACTTTAAAGATCAGGTATTTTTTGTTAGGTTAATATAGCAAAGTTCACAGAAACATCACTTTTTTAGATTCAAGATTGCAGTTACGCCCCCTAGAGGCCATTTCAGAAACTTGAAAATAATTTCCAGCTATTTTTCTTGATCACTTTTACTAAAAATATTTTTTCCCCAACGCTGTGCGATAAACATTTTCTGAGATACAGCCGGCGTCCTTTCTTATTTGGACACCCGGTACACACCGAAAAAACAAACAAGAACAAACATGGTCAAACAAACGTTTGTTTGTTCTTGTTCACAGAACTTCCAGTGGGCGTCGGTACATCAAAAATAATTTTTGTTTTTATGGTCATCCATAACTATTCCAAATAGTCAAACAAGAGTGAACAAATATTTGATTGCGCTATGTAGACAAAAAAAACGCGAACAATAAACAAAGAACACATACAAACAATCTGAACAAGAACGAATGTTTGTTCTTGTTTGTTTTTTCGGTGTGTACATAGCTTTATGGATGACGACGAACAAAATGTATTTCTCTTTAAGTATGTACACATCGAAAAAACAAACAAAACCGAACATTCGTTCTTGTTCACTTTGTTAGTATTTGTTCTTTGTTTATTGTTCGCTTTTTCTGTCTACATAGAGCAACCAAATATTTGTTTACTATTGTTCGATTAGTTGGAATGGTTATGGATGACCATAAAAACAAAGATTCTCTTTGATGTACCGACGTCTACTCGAACATGTGTAAACAAGAACAAACAAACGTGTGTTCGCCTTTTTCTCTTTTTCACTGTCTACACTGAAGAAAAACGTTTGTTCGCTGATGTAAGAACAAACATCAGCGAACAAACGTTTTTTCAGTGTGTACATACCTTAAGGATGTTTTTTACTTAAGTTGGAATAAAAACCCCTTTTTGTATTAGTGGTCGTCAAAGGAAGCATTCTACAGTTAAATAATTGTACTAATATATTAAGCATCAAAAGCGAAGAAGATGGCGTTGGATTATATACATAATATTTTACTAAAAAATATTAGTCTGGGTCCTTAATTTAATTCTGTGAAACTTGCCTATTGTTTTTATGGATGTATGCCTTCTGTGTCTTTTTAGTCCTCACGCAAGATAAATGTTATTGACTGGTTTAGCCTGTCCTGTTGAGGATGAACATGTACATTCGCTTCATATTAAATGTAGATAAAATTGCAAAACAATCTTTTACCTAAAATATTCGGTTTGTTCTTAAAGTAAGGTTAAAATATTATTTTCTTTTATTTACGTGCAATATCTGAATATTATCTATTTACATTCCGTTTGCGTTATTTTGTTTCCGTTCTTATTATGCATGTCATTGTCTGGTTTAGCTTGTGACCGTGACATAACATAACCACTATTTATTAATTACGGTCATGTAGCTTTTGTTTTTATTTATATTCTTTGTTTTAATCAGATTTCTGGAACTTATGTTTTAATATGCATAATCAGTAAACTAATAAAATGTAAACCTTAGGTTCTATGGTTTAGTGAGCTTTTATGTTTCCGAAAAAATTAATTATTATAGTAGAAAAGCACAATTGCAGCATTGTTTAGTTTATGTTTCGTATTAAGGAATGAAAAAACAAAATAAATAGATAAAACGACACCACAAAAACATATCAGTTTTTTAAAAATATGTTTGGGTATTCTAAGTCAACAATTGCGACATTGTTTAGTTTATGTATCGTATAACGAGTGAAAAAACAAAATAAATGAATAAAACAAACACATATCATGTTTTTAAAAATATGTTTGGGTATTCTACGTCATCCATAAAGGACTGAACAGGGCAATATTTGTGGCGTTTATTAAAATACATTGAAATAGCTATTTTGTGTATTTTTTTCTAGGAATCCTAAAGAATACTTAAGAAAATTATTTAAACTAAAGCAAAGAAGATACTATACATTTTGCTACATTTGCTACATTTTGTCATTGAGAATTTGTCGTTGTTGCTTCCTAGCATGGTTTCTTTATATGAAGATACTTTTACACTCCTAGTTATTTACTTTGTGCATTTTTTTTTCTACAGTACTTTTGGTATTTTAAGTTGTTGTTTACTTTTTCCTTTTGTGTTCTGTGGCAACATCCCTTTTTATAAACCAACAGTAGTCGCCCAACATAGATGGGTTCCAGCGTCCCTGGTATTTTATTTCCATCGTCCTGATGTCCTGGTGAAACCTCTCTCCTTGTTCGTCGCTCACTACACCGAAATTTTTCGGGAAAAAATTTAAATGGGAGTGCAAAAAATGTATTTTCAGAGACATGCGACACCCTAGTAATTCATAGGTTTTCAACAGTTCGTCTATGAGGCTTTTATAGTCTTCATCTTTTTTCTTGCCCAGAAATCATTTTACTACACGTACATAACACGTCCAAGCTGCCAATTCCTTTTCATGTAATTGTTCTTGAAAACGAAGATTATCTAGAAGCTTCCTTATCTGAGGTCCAATAAATATGCCTTCTTTTAATTTTGCATCACGAGTTGACGAAATATTTCTTTTAGGTACTGGAAACCACTACCTTCTTTGTCCATGGCTTTAACAAAGTTTTTCATTAGTCCAAGCTTAATATGGAGAGACGGTAGCAGCACCTTTTTTGGGTTAACAAGGGGGGCATGTTTGAAGTACCAGGTCCAAAAGAAGTTCTATGAGGCCAATCCTTTTCACTGTATTGTTCTTTTGTTGCCCTACAGTCCCACAGACACAAAAAACAGCAATACTTTGTAAAACCCCCTTGAAATCCTAGCAAGATACCTATGACTTTTAAATCTCCACAGATATCCCACTGATACTGTTCATATTTAACACGATTTAATATGGATGCTAAGTTGTCATAGGTTTCTTTTATTGTCTCTGAATAGGCTAAAGGAATAGATGGTTTTTTGGGTCCATAATAAAGCAGGACTGCTTTTAGACCTTATTTCGACGAATCTATGGAAAAACGCCTCTCGCTAGAATCATGTTCCATATTAAGCTCATTCATTAAACCATCAGTATCACAGCAGACACATAGCGACCCTTCCATTAAAAAAAAACTGGATGATGTTACATTCCGTTTTCAGTAAACTAAAACACTAGCTTTTTTTCTAACAAGTTCCACTGTTGAAGTCTGGAACCAAGAAGTTCCGATTTTTGTTTTGACAATCCTAGGTCACGTACTAAGTCATTAATTCATTCTGAGATATTAAGTGATATTCACTGGAAGTTGGTAAAAATGTTGGGTCACAACTGGTGTTCTCAGAAAAGTGTGGATCAGATTCTGATGAAGAATAAGAATCACTGAGAAACACGATGTCCAGGTATAAAGGCGCTATCGGTACCTGTAGTTCCTGGCAATGAGAAACTGGTCTTAGCACAGAAGGCAAATTTGGATACTATATTTTGTCTTTATGCTTTTTTGAAATCCCTTCTGTTTTAGTGTTGCAAAAATAGCAATCACTTACATGGTTAGTAGGTTCTCTCCACACCATAGGAACAGCAAACGGCATAGAATTTTTTTGCGATGCATCCACTGCACTAAATGTACGTGACAACTCACACAACGCCCATGAGGAGCCCAACTTTTATCTTGATACCCAATTTGACACTTAAAATATAATAAATAGGCTTTTTTGACTTTCTTAGATATAGATCCAGTTTGGGACTTTACAATAAATCGTCCACATTATATAACAAGACTTATCGGCTGGATTTTTGCAACATCGACGACTCGAACTTGCTATTTTATATCACAATCGACTTGACTTGACTGTAAACAATACAAAAACCAACTTAAGGGCAAAAAACAATAAAACTCTTAAAGGTTCGTACAATACTGTGAAAATGGCCCCTCTGTGGTCTTGTACTTTCCGGTCCTAAGGCAGGTAAAAATGATTTCAAAATTCGCATTATATAAAAGTGAAGCAGGTACTTGCTAGGTCATTTCTTGGAAAAAGTGTTTTAATAACTTCCTAAATAAAATGCAAAATAAGCATTTTCATCGATGTTAAAAAAATTATGTCGACTTGTGCTATCAAAAAATTCTACAAAAGTTAAAGCTCCAAAGAATAGGTCGGTCAGCTTTTGGGGTTCTTTGGGCAAACATTATTATTTAAATCTTTGCGTTTACAGGAAAGTAATCACCAACTGAACTTTATCTTCATAGATTAGTGTTTTACAGCAATTTAAAAAATATTTAAAAAAATAAATCACTACTTAAGTTTAATAACACAGGCACACAAAAAAGAAAAGTTTACTTTACATGCGAAATATGTATCCCACAGTATCTTTCTTTCGAACACGTCCAAATTGAGACAGAAGAAACACAGAAACCTCCTATCGTCAAAAAATCGTTTAAAATACCAAAAATTTACGAAGAAATACTGTCAAAAATACAGAAAATTTGTTTTTTATTCATATGTATATTTATTATGGGACACTTCATTTACTGGTTCTTTTTTAGACCACATTATTGCTTTCGATACGTTTTAATAAAATGGATTTTATATTTATTTTTAGTTACAGAATTAATTTAATAAGAAATTTGCAATTTAAATTAAAAAATAGAAAAAGGTAAGGTTTAGCATTTACTCCTAGTTTCAATCCATATTGGTAAAAGTAAAACATAATAAATTTTAACATTATGATTCTAATAATTGTAATGTTCGATATAGTCCTTAGACTTTTACAGGATATAGATGTTTTGTGACGTTAAAAAAAAAACAATAAATAAGGTGTCCTATAAAAAAAATGCTAATTTTATGTGGTAGATTACGAGGAAAACCACATTTATATGACCGTGTTGAGTTTACGTTGAATGACCCTGTACGTATGTTATAGTATTATACGACCAGAATTATATAGTTTACGTTTACGTTACTTTCCTTAACAGACGAAAAAATAAAAAAATAAACCAGATAAAAATCATCAGTTTATTTTTTAAATTATATTCTCTTAATACTAAAAAATCGTCTGGGCTGGATGGCATATAAGCAATCGTCTTAAAAAAATGTGCTCCCGAGCTTGCAATATCCTAACTCGGCTCTTTCGAATCTCTTACGACACGGGCATTTTCCCGGAGAGTTGGAAAGCTGCTCGTGTGCAACCTGTCCCCAAAAAAGGATTAAAAACTCTCCCTTCTAATTATAGACCTATATTTCTTCTTTCTGTTGTTTGCAAAGTAATGGAAAAATTCATTAATTCCCAAACCTTAAATTATCTGGAAAAACATAAGATCTTACATGATAGACAGTATGGATTCTGTCACAGTAGATCCACAGCTGATCTTCTTTCCTTTGTCTCATACAACTGGAAAAAGTCCCTTGAGTTTCTTGGTGAATCCCAGATCGTTGCTCTTGACATATCCAAAGCTTTCGATCAGGTCTGGCATGATGGGCTTCTTAAAAAACTTCCTTCTTACGGTCTTCCACCTAAGCTTTGCTCTTGGCTTTCCAGTTTCCTTTCTAATCGACGTATATCAGTTACTGTAGAATGTAGATGGTCATTCTTCCAGCTTCTACCAAATTAATGCTGGGGTGCCCCAAGGCTCAGTGCTGGCACGCACGCTGTTTCTTATACACATTAACGATCTTCTTTCTTCCACAATGAATCCCATTCATAGTTTTGCTGACGATAGTACCCTCCACTATAGTATTCATTTTCTTAAGCCACCATGTAATTCTGATTTGGAAAACAAGCGCAGGTCAATGCAGATATCTCAGACCTTAAACATATTTTGGATTGGGGCGCCAAAAATCTTGTTCAGTTTAATGCCTCGAAAACACAGTCATGTTTGCTGTCGCGAAAAAAGTCTGCCAATGCTCATCCCTTACATATGAGCGGCGAAGTTCTGCAGGACAAAGAGTCGTTTAATCTCGTTGGCGTTACTTTTGAGAATAACTTCAACTGGCACAAACACATTACATCCATAGCCTCGGCAGCTTCAAAAAAGCTTGGATTCCTCGAGCCAGAAAATATTTCTCTTCTTCCAATCTGTACACTCTGTATGTATCCCAAATCAGACCCTCTTTAGAATATTTTCTCATGTCTGGGAAATTGCGTCCCCTACAACACTTAGCATTCTGGACTCCATTCAAAGAGAGCGAGCTCCCAACAGAGCAACACGTAGTGCAACTTTTATGCATCCTTTTACAGTTCAGTTAGAGATGCCCTGAACTTCCCGCTCTCTTCGTTCCTTCATCCCTAGAGTGTCAAGACTATGGAACCTGCTGCCCGCAGAAGTTTTTCCTTTTCCTCCCAATCTCCAAATATTTAAGTCCCGTGTGAACAAACTCCCTCTCACCACACTTAAGACACCCACGGTATGTTAGTACTTAGGCATCAGCCTTCGTGGACTGTCCCAAGATAAAGAAAAATCTATGTTTTTAAAGAGGATATGTTTAAGTCACGCATACTTTCTAGGTACTGGCGATCAGAAGATTAGCACTAGTATATCAAAACTCTAAATCCAGCATTATCAGTAGGTCGAGGTCATCTAGCATTTGTAGAAAAAGATTATATCTCAGCGTTGGCTATTATGCATCCTAAAACAAAAATCATCCCGACCTACCAAATTAATCTTTGTGGTTTAAGCAGGATGGCACGCCATCTCGTTCAGTCGACTTGCCATCTAGATCACCGGATCTGTGTGGAAAAGTGTTTTGAGTCTTACAAACGTCTCAATCTATTATAACCTCAGAATTCGTATTTTTCAGATAATTAATAAATGTCTATAATAATTTTAATTGTTTATAGGTGTTTTATTGTCTTCGGAGTACTTAAAGCAAAGTACAATAATAATAATTGTACATACTACTAATCACTCTTGACCCCAATATTTGTTTACCTTAATTATGATTATTTTGTTAACATAGTAAGGTTTTTGTGTTATATACCTATATAATAATTTTCTAGCTTATTTTTTTTTGCTAAAAAGTCTTAATCAGATTTTTTTCAATATAAACACAAAAATGTTTTATTATAGATATTTTTATTTTATTTGTTATTTTATTTAATTTACTACTATCAGGATGACTAAGAAATTCTGCGAAAAAATACAAACATTATTATTCATGTCACAAGATAAATTATGTGCTGGTATGTTAAAGAACAGGATCGTGAGACTCTTATGTTATAATAAGTACTATATGCGTTTGTTTATAATTTTTTATTAATACGGTAACCATTACGTGTTTTAAAGAAAGTTTTGAAACAACAAAAATAGTGAAAAATGTTAATCTGAGATTTACAAACTAAACATAGGATAGATTACCTAACCTAATTAATACGATTATTCAATCTTATCAATAAATATATCTATTGCTCAGTGGCGGCTCCTCCATTTGGTTCTTTGGTCAATGACCTCCCAATATTTTCGACTAATGTTTCCGAACAAAAACATAATAAGGATATAATTAAAAAAATATATATTTTTTAATCTCTTAAGTTTTCCTTTATTATTTTAAGCATATAAACTCGTTGACCAATTACTGGATTCCACAAGCTTCGCGCATCGATCTCCAGATCGGTGATTTCGTTCATTGGCAAAAAGCCGGGCTGTCAGCCTGCATTGACCGTATTGTGTTAAACGGAGCCCAGTCGATTATTCCCGATCTTATTTACGATTGGGCGATTTCGGCTGCTTTCCGAAGCAGTGTAATCGCATGGTCTGGGTCAACAGCCGCGAAGAGGAAAATTACGCATTTTTCGAGCTGTTTGTTTCATTCATTTATTTTTAAATTTTCTTTCTTATTTTTCTTTGGAGTAAACGTCTGTGTGAAATAAAATGCTCAAAATTGAATCCTTCAGTCGTGTTTTTTTTTTTAACTAAAAATCGGTTAAGCCATATGCATTTGAAATTTTAACTAATGACCTCTCCGAAAGATTGACCCGAGCCGCCACTGCTATTGCTACTATTTGTATTGACTTGATATGATATGTCTCACACATAAGAAACAACAATACCTTGTATAACTAGGCTGCATTTCAGTAAGCATTCCTATAACTTTGAAATTGGTGGAGATTTGCTAACCTTGCTGTGTATAATTTAAAGCGTCAAGAAGGATTTTCATGTTTTCTTAGGTTTCTTTCAGGTGTGTAGAATAGGCCACTAGTACCGTATATTCTCATTATGCAAAAGTACGGCTTTTAAACTCAGTTTAGAGAAATCTATGAATAGGCGCCATTCCTGAGGCACGTGTTCTCTTCCTACTTAAGATATTAGTCCACTAACATTGTTGCAGCATATCTCTACTTTGTGAAAATAAGGATGCAAGTTGAAAAGTACGTTTCCTAGAATACGTTATGTTTACGTCGGGTAGTAAAAGATACTTAGTCAGGAAGATAAGAGTTCGGATTAATCTTCGTTTAGTTTCGAATATCTTACGAGATCATTCAACTTGCCTTGTGAAATCAAATGAGGGCATTCTTCTGCTGCAGTAAATCGGGATCACGTGCATCTTCAGAAAAAGAGCTCGGATGTATTTGGCAAGGTTGAGGGTTCATTTTGAAGGTTTAGGGACCGGCAATGAATGGTCGAGCGAAATTGGCGGAATATCATATTGGGATAAACAATGGCATGTTTATTTTTCAATAAGAAACCTGTTGCATTGTTTTTTTGGTTCTCTTCATATCATTGGTACAAAAAACGGCATTGATTTGTAGGTTTCTTTAAGCTAGCCGGTTAAACCTCTATGACAGTTGGTGCAACACATATGAAGGCTTCAGCTCTTATCTTTATCGCCCAATTGGCAGTCAAAATATAATTCGTATGCCTTCGTAATGACTGTATTTTTTATGTTTTTCCTTTGGGATTTTGTTATAAACTCTCCACACGTAACAAAATAAATTTGCAGACATCTTACACTGCCAACGAGACATTACATAATTTAAAATGTAAAAGGCAAAACTACAAAAGGGCAATCATGTATACTTTATTCCATTTACCAATTGACATTTAACTAAATAGCAGCCTCCTCTGGCCTATCGCTTTAACCCAAGGAAGAGAGACGGGTTACCTAATATCTGCAAGACAAAGACCGGGTTTATTGTGCTTAATAATTGACATAATAATAGGATTATCTACCTGATTATATATACATGTATGTACAGTGAGATCCATTATAAGTGGATCCCCAGATTTTGGCCCCACCTACCAACAAGTAATCGTCAATTTTTTTAAATAGGATGACTAGTTTTCGTCTACATTTTTTCAGTTTGAAAATTTCTCTAATAGGCTCAGTAAAAATTGAAGCAGTTGAACGATTAGTTTTATAGATATTCCGTCTCAAAAATTTCAAAAATTATATTTTTTTACATGATATACGCAGGTGTAAAATACAGTGACATTCTGCAATCTTTTGACGGCATTTATTTCAAGGTTACTTAATATTCTATTTTTATGGATTTTGATGGCACAAGTATCTGCCAGGATAAAGTTGCCGATATCTTCTGCGCGTAAGAGCCTCTCGTTGATTGTTTCTAACTTAGCAAAACACAATATCGCGTTTTTTTTCGTCTGAATAAACCATTTTAACCGATATTGACTGGTAACCTAATCGTTTAATTTCTGACAACTAACAAGAGTATGTTAAAACAAAGATTTACCTAGCCAGATTGACAGGTAACTCTATATTTATATACAAGGTGCCACTAATTTTTTTTTTCGAAATTTTTGGGATGGAATATCTTGAAAACTAATCGTTCAACTGCCTTAATTTTTATTTAGCCTCTTACAGAAATTTTGAAACTATGAAAAAATATAGGCGAAAACTAGTCTTCCTATTTAAAAAAAATTGACAACTTTGCGATTACTCGTTGGTAGTTGACACCACGAAAAAAAATTTTAAGTCATAAAAAACTTTGAGCTATCCCATCTAATGAAGTTTTGATTTGAAAATTTTCAAATAAAAAAAAGGGCCAAAACGTGGGGCGTCCATTTATAATGGATCGCACGGTACACAATTTTAAGAACAAATTAAAGCATTTGAATGCAGGTATGGTTTATTGCTATATAAATTGCAAACTTATAATGGTACTCACAATAGGTAGGTGATAGAACAAGGCCTATATTATTTTCGTGTTTCCCTCCTACAAAAATACAAAAATTACCCAATAAAATATTGGAAAAAATTTCACACCATTATTTTTTGACCAATGAAATACAAGCATTTCTCAACGTTGCCATGGTAACCTACGTATTTTTCGGAATTTTTTTTCCTGGAGTACCCTGGAGGGTAATAGTGGAAATTTTTTGAGATAAAAAAAAAAGTGACAATTGACAATACACAACTTTATAAAACGTATTTTGTTAAACTTAATTATATTATGTTATTTAAAAAAAAAACTCGGAAATAAAAAAAGTTAAACGAATAAGTATATTATAATTTATTTACTTCTTAGAGACAAACGATTTCCCAACAATTTCTAAGTGTACCTTGAATTCTTTTTCTACTTCATTCTTTTTCAAAGGCGAATAATCCAATTGATAACTTCTATTAAATAAGTGCCTGTGTTTTAAATAATACAGATAATATTTAGAAACAATTTTGTTTAATTCTTGTCTTCGTTGCAATCTGTATTTTCTTAATTTTTCAGTAAGAAATCGTTGTACAATCGAGAACAAATTACCCTTTTTTAATTCACTGTCGAGGTGTTCCAAAAAGGGCATAGTCGGTGATATGTTTTCACATCCGATATTTGTTTGCATAAAATGCAAATATTATATTTTGCAAAACTATTCATTCCAAAAAAAAAACACTTAATTTTTCGATGAACAATCAATAGCAAGTCTACAAGTTTAACAAAGAGCTTTTGTAGAAACATTCATGTGGTCAGTTGTCTTCAAAATAAGCATAGCCCTCTAGATAAAACCTATAATAATAAGTCGGTATTTTGCCTGATGCTAGATCGCAGATATATAAAAAGAAAAAATTAAAATAGTTTTTAACTATTTTAGTAATACAGATTCAATAAAATGGCTTAAAAATTTAAATATAATTAACAAACAAAAATATGTATTATTTTTAACCAAGCGTTTTTAAAATACATATTACCTAAAACAATGCAATATTAAAGACTTTGTGTTGATAAATTTCCACACATTTTTACTAAAACATTCCACCAATTTTAGTAAACTAGAGTCAATATTATGAAAAAATATAAGATATATTACATCCGAAATTGGTGTTTCAATGTTCCTAAAATCGGTTAAAAAAATTTGGGCCGTCTTTAGGTGTAATGAAACATAGATCTATGCATGGTAGACTTTTTGCTAAAATAAGATTTTCTACCAGCTTTAGTAGAGTAAACTTAATATTAGAAAATCATATAAAATATATTACATACGAATCTGGTGTTTCTATGTAACTAAAATTGGTAAAAAAAGTTTGAACCATTCTTAACACCTAGGTTTTATAGGGCATAGATCTATGTTAGACTTATTGCTCAAATAAAATTTTCTACCAGTTTTAGTAAAGTAAACTCAATATTCGAAAGTAATGTAAGATATATTACATCCGAAACTGATGCTTCTATGTAACTAAAATTGGTAAAAAAAAGTTAGAACCATCCTTAAAGGTTAAATGTTATAAAGTAGACTTAGAGCCTTGGTAGACTTATCGCTGAAATAAAATTTTCTACCAGTTTTAGTAAAGTAAACTCAATTTTCGAAAGTAATATAAGATATATTACATTCGAAACTGGTATGGTGTTTCTATGTCCATTTTACCATAGAGGGAGCTTTTTTTCATTGCTTCCCTATCATTTTTTTTTTAATATAAACATCAATGATTTTTGGTGTGAAATTTTCTTACCAAATACCATTTGAAATCAAATTATGCCAGGAAATTCCTTCTCGCTCACGAATATTTTGAGAAAATTATCCCTCGCCTTAAAATATTCGTGAGCTCGAAAAAATTTCCGGAAAGAATTTGGCTTCTAATGGTATTACTAGTGAAAATTTTACTGCTGGACACTTCAATTAATTTCAATATTTTTAACTTTTTTAGAACTGATGGTACCAAAGGGCAAATTCTTATGAACGAAAATGAAAGAGATCTAAGTCAGTTTATGAAGCTGTCCGCATATATTATGCAAGACAATCAACTCCATGGAAATTTAACAGTGGACGAAGCTATGAATGTCGCGGCTAAATTGAAAATTGGCGAGAAACCACGCCATGAAAGGGAGGGAATTGTAAGTTATTTTTTTACTTATATTTTTATTAAAATTCCTAACTTAGCTATGCGTAAAAGGGCAAAACTGATCTTTCGCGAAAAACATCGTTATTGTAGACATTTTGTTATACCTAGTTTTACAGGTAACTATTTCTTTTGTATGTCTTTGTAACGTTACGAAAATTATTTATATTTTTGGTACCTAAAAGTTTACAGCTAACCACGAGTGCTATTTTTTAAAAAGTGGTGTATAAACCAAAATCTCAAAAAAAGTTGTTTTTGACCTGTTTTCCACATAGAAATACCTATAAAAATACCCACTTTTTGTTTTGTTTCTTTTAAAGTGAAAAAATTTGATTTAGTTGTAATTTAACCGTGATACTGTCAGTAAGACTTCCGTGAAAAGGTAAAACCTAGTGAGTCAATTTTTGTCGAATTTTGGATCTCTGTTTAATCTGAATCTAAAAGGCATTACCTTTATGCTGATACTCCAATTTTATTATGATCTAAACACATAATTGTTTTGTCTGTTAGGATATTCATGCAATTGGAGTATCAACATAAAGGCAAAACCTAGCGGATGGAGTTTATATAGAGATCCCAAATTCGCTAAAAATCGATTTATTAGGTTTTACCTTTTCACAGAAAAAGAATGTTGTAAAGAATGAAAAAGAAAACAAAATGTTTTTTTTATAAAATTCTATCGATGCATTTTTCGCAGAGAAAAATCTTTTTGATGTTTCTCTGCGCTAAAATTGACCACTTTTTAAAAAATTCGTAAATTAGACCCTTTTAAAGTTGAAAATCTGTCTGCCGGAAAATTATTGTTTATAAATAGTCCAGTAAGTGAAAGGGCAAAGCTGTAAATAAATCTGTACAGTTTTCCCTTGTGGCGCAGGGTCTTCGGGGATGTTTTCGAGCGAAAAAAAGTTTATCAACGTTAACGGGTGGGAAAGGGCCCCTCAAGGCCCGAAAAATGAGTTTCCCGCTAATATCTGCAAAAATATGCGAATTGGAGAATTTTTGTTTGGACAAAAACTGAAGATCGCCTCGTAATCTACAAAAATGGTTTTTATAATTTTTTTCGAAAAATCGATAGTTTTCTAGATAACGGAAGTCAAATGTTTCGTCATTTTAGCTGCCACTCTACCTCTAGAATGCCGCTATCTTAATGGATTCACTTATAAGCGGGCGGACGAATTGTTCCATTACTTGGGCAATAATGTACATTTTTTAATCATTCAAAGTTTATCGGAATAGGAAAACCTGTGCCTATCATTGCATATGAGTTTGGGTCCATTCTGATTTTTTTAGAATATTAAAAAAGCAGTGAAAGTTTTTTTAGCAATATTTTGAGAGTATTTCATTAAGTTATTGATATTTTTCGAAAAAATGGTTTGTTATTAACATTTATTTTTTATAATGAGATTTTTGCATGTGTTCAATGATCTCAGAAAATTTTCTTCACCATCTCTCTTGCGATTTGATAAAAAATTGTTTTGCCCATCTGCATTTTTTAGCCGTTTCCGGAGTTCTAAAAAATCTGTATGTTATGGATTTTTCGACGGCCGTTTTTGCGAAAAATATTGGTGTTTTGAAAAAAGTGGTAGGGACCATTTTTGTAGATTTCGAGGTGATCTTCATTTTTTGTTTAAACAAAAATTCTCTAATTCGCATATTTTGGCAGATATTCGCGGGAAACTTATTTTTGGGAATTTGGAGGGCCATTTTTAGCGGGTTTCCACATCGAAATCGTGATAAACTGTTTCTCGCTCAAAAGCATCTGCGAAGACCTAAGAATTGCGACACAAATGAAAACTGTACAGATTTATTTACAGCTTTGGGTACTTTCAGGTCTTCAGTTACTGGACTAAATATGTTGTTTAAACAGACCAAGCGGACGCTGTTCGACGAGTAATTTTTTATAAATTACAGGTTAAATATTTTGCAATATTATGTTTGACCACTTAAGCCACACAGTGTGCGTTTCTCCTGGCTTGCTTTGACCCCCCTACTATGTTCCAAGAGCGATATCGCTTGTTTTCGCAATGTTCGGAGCCGATTTTTACACTTGTCATCAAATTTAGAAGGAAATCCAAGATATACAAGTTGCATAATAAAATTTAAAGTATAATAATCCGTTTACTAAAGACAAATTGAACACCTACACCATTAGTAGTACACGGAGTCGTAAAATATCCATACAAGATATTTAAACTGTTTTTTTTTTACTTTTCTCTGCAAAAAATGCAGCGATAAAGTTTTATAAATAACCAGTTGATTTGTTTTTCGTCCTATTTAAGGTATTCCACTAAATAACGATTCAATTAAAAATTTTCACTTCAAAAGGACCAAAAATATCAATTTTTTATAGATTTTTCTATATAGAAAATAGGAAAAAGCTAACTTTTGCACAGAATTAGGTTTTTTATGGTCCTTTCAGAAGGTGATACTGGTGGTTTGCTGTTAAGTTTTAGTGTGTGTGTTAGGTTTTCCCTGTCTTCTATATGGAAAAAACTAAAAACAGTAGTCATGTTTGTCAATAGGACTTGTGTTGAGCATGTTTTCTTCTATAAGGATAAGTTTTAAATCGCTCTGTATGAATATACTTTACATGACTGTGTTTTACTCTATTTTTTTTTTGTATTTTACACTTAAACTCAGTTTTGTTAAGTTACACTAAATTTTTATTTGGGAATATCAACTAATAAAAAGCTCTTTAAGGATAAATTTTTTTCGTTTCATATAAAGGGTGTTTCTTTAATATTGCGAAAAATTTCATAGACTCCTTGGATGAAAATACGAAAAAAGATTTAACTTTTAAACTACAAGGCGGAAGGGTTTTGGTATAGACTCTTATGTTTTTCCACGCTTTCCTAAAAAAATATTTGTAATCTTCTGCTACCCTGGCAAAGGTTTGACATCTTAATGGTTTTTCACTGTATCTTTTACTGGTGCTAGACATTTGCAATTTAAAAAATGGCTTGTAAAGGTTTTACTCATTTAGAAACAAATATGTTTTGTGTATTTTGTTTGCTAATTTTGCCATTTTTGAGTAAAAAAATTAAATACATGTCTACAATACGAATTCAGCATTACAAATAGGCGGTATAAAACAATACAATGTCCGTCTGTGAAATTTTTCGTAATATAAAAAAACACCCAGTATATTAAAACTATGTTATAGGATTTGATATTTAAAACTTTCGCAATGGATATAAAGTGTTCGGTAAATACATTATAACATTTATTTTATTACTTTAAGATGTATACCTTCGTCAAATTACGTGCTTAAACTAATATTTTTTTTATTTATGGCGCACTCATAAAAAATGTATGTTGTTAACGATTACAATATTACCTAATTGAGAGAGAAACTTTAAATTATGAGGCACAGCGACATAATTTTAAAACTTATGTCAGAAACATTGCTAAATGTTGAAAGGACTTATATTAATCGAGTAATCGGCGGTAGTCACTAACGAAAACCAGTATATTGTCACCCCGGGAGAAACATGACATAACTTAAAGAACTAAGTTATAAGAAAATGGCCAAGAAAGAAATGTTAGATTTTCAAGGTGTTAACTACATAAGCAATAATTAAATATTCATTAAATATTTTTTACACCAAATAAAGAATGGTGACCATATTAATGGAATATTATGACTTTTAAAATATTTTGATTTTAAGAGAAAAACACAAATTTTATATATTTTTTTTGGCCTATATCACTTTTTCCACGTTACCTTCCTTTTTTAGGGTATTCGCTGTAATATTTTATCTGTTTTTTTGCATATAGCACACAAATTGCATTTTGGGTTAAGGGGGTATTCTAGTCCGAATTTCGGGCGTTTCTTGACGGTCGTTAAGCAAATAATATTTTGGTAGCTATTTTTTTTTATCGTTAATTTATTTATATTTTAAGAATTTAACAAAAAAATATATTTCACAAAGTTGCACGTTGTTGAAGTAGAAGGGGAAAAAATAGCGTGTCTATCTTGTCACGATTCCCGCTCTTTTGGTCATTTTAAAAATTAAAAAATGGTAGATTCGTTATCAGTACAAATGTCATTGTGGCAGGAGCCAAAAAAAATGAAAAACATTTTTTTTCTCGCAAAATGGCGGTTTTTCATAAAAAAAGAGGGAGGTGTTTTTCAGTTATTTTTTAATTTTTCTGAATTTTTAAAAATGGTCAAAAATTGAAAATTTCGATTTTTTGTTGGTTCCTGCCATAGAGAACTTTATAAAGAAAATTCATGCTAACTTTTAAGAAAATCGGTCAATTAGAACTTGAAATTTTGTGACAAACGTTTCGAAAAAGTAGTTTCGAGAAAACTAACCACAACTAACCACCTTCATTTCGCCGAACAACTTTAACTACTTTTAAAATATTTTGAATTTCTAAAAATTCTTTTAAGAAGATATTCTTGGGTATCTAAACTATCGAAATATATTTTTTTAAAAATCATTTCTTTTAACTTCCTAGACTAGAATACCCTCTTAAGTAAGTTTAAAGGAAAACTATTACGGTTCGTCATATGATATCATCTGATAAATTTTGTACCTTGGACTTATATTTTGTCAGTTTTTCGTACATTTTACTATTTTAAAAATGTCCCAGTTCTATGATGAAGAATTTTTTTGATTTACTAATTTATTTTCTTGTGCAAAACTACACCACACTGTACAAAAAAACGTGGTCGTATTACTCACTGTTTTTTTAATTGTAGCCTCGTTGTAGCCTTTTAATTGTAAGATATAATTGTTAAGGTATTTTTAAACTTCAACCACACAAAAACTATGTTTCACACGCAAAGATATTCTTTGTGGGATTTTTATTTATTTACTTTTAAATGGTTTTACTTGTTGAATTTTATAATAACTGTTTTGATTAATAAATTATATTACACCGGTAAAGGATGTTTGTTGGTTAGTCGAACCGTATTTATTGTGACTTTATTTAGTTTATCGCGAAAACAGTATGTTTTAAGCAACTATGGAAGTATCTTGTGGCAGGTATTCAGTCGCCAAATATACTAAGTGACATATAAATCCGAACGAAATGATTTTATTTTAATAAAATTTTGTATAAGTACTAAATGAAGCATAATAAGTAAATGATTAAAATATTGCATTGCTTTAACCCTCAACCGGTATGGTGAGAAATATACATATAAGGTATGGCGGGGTCAAATTTGACCTACATTTTTTTATTGCAAAAAATAAAAAAATAAATAAAGGAATTAAAGAAAACTAATATATATATATATATATATATATATATATATATATATATATATATATATATATATATATATATAATATATATATATATATATATATTACTTTCCTATCACTGAAGTGAAAAAAAAATAATTACAAATAGATTAAGGCACAAAATATATGGGGGCATTTTAAAAAGTACATGGAATTCATTATTAATAAAAAAAGAAAAAAATTAAGAGAAAATCACAAAATAAAATACGGTTTATTGTTCAAAACATTATAAGTCATAAGAAAAAACACAAGTTTTGAATAAAAATCTAACAAACATGTAAATGGCCTTTATAATCTAATCCATACATCTAATACATTGAAATGTTGCAACGCAGTGGTTCTTGCAAATATGTTTAGTACATTTTGTACATACAAGGAAATGTTTGTTATCACTTCGAGGAAAAATATAACATCTTACGCGCTTGGGAGCTCTTTCACGGGGCCTTTCATGAACCTCCTCTGGCATGTTGCCCACTCGTCGAATAAGGTCTTTCAATTCCCTAGGGATATTTACCATTTGGGCACGTTTGACTAACTGATCTCTTATTAGTTCTTGTCCCAAATTGATAAGAAATTGTTGATGTGACATGTTAGCTTCTGGATTGGCACTATTATAAAGAATATTTGCGTTAACCCCAGCTATATCCATAATGCAGAAAAAGATTACTTGTGGCCAAGTTCTAGTACGTCTTCCAGTTTTATAGCTTACACACGTTTGGTCCAACACATCAACTCCTACCTTGGTGATGTTATAGAACTCATTAATATCTGGAATTTTTTTGGTGTTTCCAATATTTTGTCATTATGGTGTAAACTGGAAATTAGGCAAACTGATCGATTTTTTTAGGTACATATGATACTAGGGTCACATCTTTCGTGAAGCCAAATAGGGAGGAATGAACCTCTTTGGTTGGTTCTTGGGAAGAAAATCTTTGGGTATTTCTTTCTTGTTTTTTCTCATAGTACCAACTAGGTGAGTTTTTGCTTTTGTAGCTCTTCGACCAGCTCCAGCGAAGGAAGCCAATTGTCACCAGTAACATTACGAATGGAATTCACTATTGATGCAACTAGAGAAACCACATTAAGCGTTGGAATAGCTAGTTTTCTTGGATTGGCATTACCTTGTTTACCTGTATAAATAAAGCCGTTTATAAAGTAATGCGTGCGAGCATCACAAAGGCACATTACTTTCAGACCATATTTCTGAGGCTTACTTTTTATATACATCTTAAAACTACACCTCCCTCTAAAACCAACTAGCATCTCGTCCACAGTCACTTATTCTCTACAAGAATAATTATCATGACAGTTACTCACAAACCTATTAAAAATTTCAGAAATAGCTGCCAGCCGGTCTCCATCGGCAATCCGTTGTTCTCTAGTATTTGGGTCATCAAATCGCAGTGCTGTCAAAAGAAAGCTGAACCTCTTTGCTGTCATAACAGAACGAAAAATATCACGGCCTGTTCCATCGGTAGCAAAAAGTGAATTTATATCTTTGTTGTTTGACTTGAACACTCCAGCCAAATATAGAAGACCCATAAATGCTAACATTTCAGTTTTATCAATATGGTTTACAAACTGACCCGTCAAAGCTCTATCGCCATAATTTGTTTGCAAATCGGTAATTTTTTCGTTTGTTCTATCAATAATCTGATCGTTCGTATGGGTTCCTCTATTAGCAGCTTAAAAGCTTCAGAAGAGGTTGTGGGTTTATTTATTCTTGCTGGTTCAGAAAGCCCTGGAAGGTGAGATACAATATTTGATGCACGAGTGCGACTCGAAGCAGGAACACGTTTTGCCCATTTTTTTCTGTTTTTTCCATAATAGTAACTTCTTTCTGCATTAGCCTCAACACTTGATTCATCATCACTTATGTCACTGTTAGTGATAATGCTGTCTGAGTCATGGTCACTAACAATGGTTTCTGCATCAGAAAGGTCAACATCACTAGCAAATAATCGGTCAGCCTCCTCTTGCAACTTCTGCTAAGTTAAAGGGCTGTTTATGTCTGTTAAATCTGACATTACTATAACTATTAAAACACAAGAAAAGTACCGCTCAAGGTATGGCGGGGTCAAATATGACCCAAACGACTTCTCTCGATCGCGACAATACCGACACGGTGACGACAATAACACTAAAATGTACTATTTAGCGATAAGAAAGAATAGCCAAAGGGCGGTTTTGTCAAACGTTCAGGTTTTTTCGGAAAACCAGAAAATATTTTTTTTACCAGTTAAGGGTTAACGCCCTTTTACCTTTAATAATGTGTGGATGCACCCCGATGTGTTACGCATTCTCCAATGCGTCTAGGCATGCTTCTGATCAGGTGGTCAATGTCCTCCTGTGGTATCTTATTCCAGGCAATCACCAACTTCTCTCGAAGTGCTCCTAGAGTCTGAGGAGGACATTGCAAATTGAGCAATCTCCTACCCATCATATCCCACACGTGTTCAATTGGGGATAAGTCGGGAGATCTTGGTGGCCATGGTAACAATGTGACATCATTATGTTGAAAGACGTCCATTGTGACTCTTGCAACATGTGGTCGGGCATTATCTTGTTGGAAAGTTGGATTTGCCAGGGTATCAAGATATGGTAAAAGATGGGGTTCTAGAACTTCTTGGATATAACGCTGCGCGGTCATGTTACCTCTGATGAAGATTAGAAGTGACCTGGAACCATAAGCTATAGCACCCCAAACCATAACTCCAACAGTGTGATGAACATGTCTTTCAACAAAAAACTGTGGATTCCTCCTTTCATCACGTCGCCTTCTAACCCTGGCTCGACCATCGTGCTTGCCTAAACAAAATCGAGACTCGTCACTAAAGACAATACTGTTTCATTCCTGATCCCAGAGTGACCGTTCTCTGCACCACTCAAGGCGATTACGTCGGTGTTTTGGAGTTAAAGGGAGGACTCAGTGTGGTCGGTATGAAAACAGGCCAAAACTTCTCATTCGTCGGTAAACAGTTCGCATGCCAATAGGTCTTCCATGTTCTACAAACCATTCATTTGCAATGGACCTGGTAGTGGAGAAACGGTCCCTTAAAGCCAGTAATCTTAAGCGACGATCTTCACGGTCTGTTGTTCTACGGCGGTGTCCAGTGCCCCTTGCTCTTCGCGTACGGCCTTCTTGAAGCCATGCCTGACAACACCTACCCACAGTGTCTACACTTCTTTGCACTCTAACTGCAATTTCCCGAAAAGAAAGTCCAGCTTCCCGAAGTCCCACTATACGGCCCCTCTCAAACTCACTAAGTTGATGAAATCGTACAGGTCTCCGTACTCTAGGCATCGTAACCAATCGTAAAAAATGTCAAGAACCAAAATCCGCCAAATTTGGATCTTTACTGCGGCTCCAATATTCATTTTTAGATTGTTAGTGAATTTAAAAAAAAGAAGTATAAAACCCGAAATCTCAGACTGATAAGGCGGCAAATTCCATTATTTGTTATTTTTAGTAAGATAAATAAATTCACCAAATTTTATTAAAATAAAACCATTTAAACGGGGTGTTCGGATTTCTATGTCACTTAGTATAATTAATATAAATAATGCATTTTTATGAAATTATGAAAAAAATAAATGAAAAATTATTAAAATATTACAAAAAATATCAATCTTAAGTTCCTCCTAAGTATTACACATATTTAAAATTAATATCTCGAAAGTTATGGCACCCAGAGAGCGGACCAGCAAACAGATGAAAATAAAAAACCATGTTTTTTTGTAATCTAAGGACTCAAAAATATTAAGATTCTGCAAAACCTCGAGGCCCGATGTTTCGCAATCACAATACTTCTCTTGTAGCGAGTAAAGTAAAAATATTTAGCCTTGGCGTATCAGGTGTAAATTACTCTTGTTCAGAAGTAGAAATTAAAGACTTTCGCCTAAGATTTCGCAGTTGACTTGATTAATCACATTATTTTAATATTTCACATAGTAAATAATAAATTTAAATATTTTCAGCTTCTCTGCCAATTTTTCTATATTTGGTGGTTAAATCATTTGTGATACATTTGCATTCACAAATTAAAATTACCTTTGACAAAACTATATCACATAAAATTTTGTTGCTGCCTTTTATATTATTACATTGAATAATAATGACTTTCATCAAGATAATTAAGTAATCAGATATTGGGTTATAGTATAAAAATCGTATCTAGAGACATCAAATTTATGTGTCTATTTAAAAATAGTTTATAATTAGATAGTTCAAGTTCTTGAAAAAAAAAACACAAATTGATCCACGTTAGATAAAATGGATTCCGTCAGCAGATCTTTTTTCATGTATGTCGCTTAACTGTAAAAAATATTTTTAAAATTTTTTTAACGAATGTCTGAGGCCTTTGACCAGGTGCGTCATACTGCGGTCCTTAACAAGCTTCTTTCTTGCGGTCTTCCACCGAAATTTTGTGACTGGATCTCCAGTTTTCTTTCTAATAGACTTATATCTGTTAGATGGCCAATCGTATAGCCACACTAATGGGATACTGGCACCGAGTCTCTTCTTTACATTAACGATCTGTTCGCTTCCCTCCGTACCTCCAAGCATTTATGATTTTGCTGGCAGTAGTACCCTTTAGTCTAATATTAATTTTTTCTAGCCAATACCTATACTTGAATTAAAAAACAAGGGCAGAGTTATGCAGACCTTTCTTTTAGAGGACCTTTAATTAATACTGGATTCCAATATCAAAAACCCTGTTCAGCTTAATGTCCCTCTTTTATAGGTATTGATATGTTTTCTGCTCTGATAAATTAAACAGTATAATTCCCTCCTTTGCAGCTCCCAATAAGGCAACTCAAAGTACCTTTTTACGGTAAATGTGGAGAAGCCCCAAACTGCTCCCTTTGTACTCTACTTCATCCCTATTGTGTCTGCTGGCACCGTCTGCCTGCAGAGTAATTGCCTTGCCCTCCTAACCTCCATTTAAGTCCCGTATTAATTATCTACCTCTTGCTTTTTTAAGACGCCCACGGTACGTTAGTACTTAGGCCGGGCGCACACCGAACCAGTCTTCGATGAGACGGTCTTCGACGAGACAGTTTTCGACGATTGTCTTGTGTTGACGCACACCGCATAAGGCCGAACAGACAGTCGAAGAGGGGGCGGGATAATTTGATTCTGGAAATATTATTTTATAAATTACGTCTTTAAAGGGTGTTTGTTTACTTTTCAAAAGCTATTCCTATTTAGTATCTCTGTTTCCTTCAAAGTGAACAATATTATGTCTTCGGTCCCAGTAGCCACTTTTTCCCATGCCTTATCCACTTCTCTATTTTTGTGGTCCGGTTGTTTGTAATTGTAAATTACGGGCCTCTTTTCCACCGCAGAAATTAATCTCTTCGGGTCGCAAGACATCTTTGAAAATAAATTTGCTCAATAATTAATAATAATACAGGTATTCCCCCTGCTCACATTACAGATAACATTGCAAAAAATGAAATAAACATTTAAAAAAATTAAAAAGTTGGTTAATAATACTAAAATATATGTTTAAAACACCTACCATGGTGGAGTTGTCGAACGTGCGACAAGGTAGTGAGGTCGGCTTCGTTGTCGAGTCGAAAATATACTCATTAAATTTTGGCGACATACCGCGTTGAACATTGTTAGGACAGTTAACATACCGGTTTATTTTCGCGAGAAGCGGTAACGTAGGGGAAGGTGTTCTGTCGTCAGTATCTACGTCATTACTTTGTACCCAGTATCTACCGCTATCGCCACTAGTCAGGAGGAGCGTTAATAATGGTTATGTCAAATTTAAATTTAAAATAATGGAGGATTCGCGGCTTTTCTATTGTTTTGGTTCTGTGATGTTTTTTTGCTATGGTTTAACAACTATTTGGATTGCAGATTTTTTGGTTTATTAGTTAATTCCCAAATGGATGAATTAATACAGTTATATTACAATCATAAAGGAAAAATTTACTTATTATAGTTGACTTGGAAACAGGTAATATCTTATTAAATGAAAAATTTGGTTTATATGTTATCTTTTCGACTTACTTCTTAACTCTCCAAAGACCTTACATTTAAATTTAAACTTAAAAGTGTATTAAACCATTAGTAGTAAGTTGACGTACGTAAACAGTTTCGTTTTTGCGAGGATAGGCTGGTTAAACACGGTTAGAATGGTGGGGGAAAAAACTGCTATCAACCAGTAGTTAAAAACGGTAAGTCGCGAAAATATCCATTATGTCTAAAGCAGACTTGGTGTCGGCTACCTGGTCGAGCCTCGACGAATTGTCTCGCCGGAGACTGTTTGTCGACTCCGGTGTGCGCCCGGCCTTAGGCATCAAGATAAAAAAAGTTAACATTCTTTTTTATTTTATTATTTTAATTACTACTATTTTCTGTTTTTTTTTTGTATGTTGTTAGTGTGCTATTTAAAACGGTTCTTAAGTTAAATTTAGTAATGGTTTTATTGTTTTTATTATTTTTAGATCTCCGAGATATTGGACACTCTTGGTCTTATTGATCACAGAAAAACTATGACAAGTGGTCTTTCAGGTGGCCAAAAAAAGAGATTATCCATTGCTTTGGAATTAGTTAGTAATCCCCCAATTATGTTTTTTGATGAACCCACTAGTGGTTTAGATTCTTCTTCATGTTTCCAATCAATTTCGTTACTTAAAACTCTAGCGAGTGGTAAGTGCACATTTTTTATTTCAAATATGCATGTTTCTCTCTCTCTCTCTATAAATATATATATATATATATATATATATATATATATATATATATATATATATATATATATATATATATATATATATATATATATATATATATATATATATATATATATATATATATATGAATTGGTGGAGGAGATCTCAGCAATGCTGATGGGATCTTCACTGGTGAGTAGAATCACATCTCACTCACCCCCTGCCTGCAATCCATTTGCAGAACAAGGACGTGAAGTCCGGGACCAATATGTGTCATAAGACATCGTCAACGTCGTCAGAGCCAGCGAACGTTATGAGGCCAAGTTTCGTTTCGGTTGGAGTTTCGTTCTCTTGGCCTCATAACGTTCGCTGGCTCTGACGACGTTGACGATGTCTTATGACATATATATATATATATATATATATATATATATATATATATATATATATATATATATATATATATATATATATATATATATATATATATATATATATATATATATATATATATATATATATATATATATATATATATATATATATATATATATATATATATATATATAAATACTATTATAAAGTTTCCTGTAATATCTCGAAGGAAAAATTAAAATCTCATATTAACAGATAAGAAGGCGCATTCAAAGTAAACTTTATTAAGAATGTACTAGTAAAACCATCATCCCTGACTTATTTGTTGTACAGGGTTTTCCCGTATAATTGCTCACCCATTTAAAATCGTTATTTTTATAGATAGAAAAAAATAGTTTATATGAAAGTTGCAGGATTTTTTATGAAGATTTTCATGGTGTAAGATAGAAAAACAATTGATGATCGGAAAATTAACAATTCACTATCAACTTCGTTATTTTAAATGGAACACCCTGTATATGATTGAAAATTCAAATTCTGCTAATCTTCCTCTTTTCAAATATATATATATAACTTATCTATGTTCGGATAAACGAGTTGCAAGTTATTTGAATTTTAAATCTGTTCTTATAAGCCATAGTTAGCCATGGATACAACCCAAAGTTTGGCAAAGTTAAGTCGCGTTAGCCATGGTTCGTCTTGGAAACCAAACAAAAATATAAATATTGAAGAATCAATTTTGGTTGAATACTATAACTATGCTTATAAGAACAGATTTTAAATTCAAATAACTTCAACTCTTTATCGAACATAGATAAGTTATATATATTTGAAAAGAGGAAGATTAGCAGAATTTGAATTTTCAATCATCAATCAATCAACAGGGTGTTCCATTTAAAATAACGAAGTTGATAGTGATTTGTAATTTTCCGATCATCATTTGTTTTTATATCTTACACCATGAAAATCTTCATGAAAAATCCTGCAACTTTCATATAAACTATTTTTTTCTATCTATAAAAATAAAGATTTTAAAGGGGTGCGCAATTATACGGGAAAACCCTGTACAAAAACCTTTTTTTAGGTGGCAGAACAATAATCTGTACCATTCACCAGCCATCCGCAAGGCTGTTTGAAATGTTTGATCAACTTTATACGCTTTCTGATGGCCAGTGTGTATACCAAGGTTCAACAAACAGACTGGTAGAATTTTTAGGAAAATTAGGACTTCAGTGTCCTTCATATCACAACCCCGCTTCTTATATTATTGAGGTTAGTATCTTGGATTATATCCAATTAAACTCGGTTTGCCATATTAAGTTATTTTTCACCTATATTCTTTAATAACGCCGTGATAAGATATTCTTCCTAATTTTAGTTTTTTGCTCTTTAAATAAATTTTTATTTAGGTTGCCTGTGGCGAGTATGGAGATCATACAAGAACCTTAGTAAACGCTATTGACAATGGAAAAAATGACATACGCGACGGCAAACCGTTACCAGAGTTGCAAATAACCGATGGTCTGAATAATGCTACTAAATATACTCATGACATTAAAAATACCCTAGCGGCAGCCGCTAGCAAACCAGTTGATTGGAAAATGGAGGCTGTTTACAATAGCACAACTACAACTAAGTTACCTGATAATGTGATTAATGATATAGCAAAAGGCGGTAAGACAAAACTATTTTTATTATTATTTTTAGAATGTTACTTATTACTACAATAAATTAGAATTAAAGAATTTTATTTATTAATAACCATAAATATATTTTAAATTGACAAACCGTATTGCTATTGTATCTGTCAATAACCGATAAATAATACATTTGCAGTTAACTGCATAAAATGCACAAAGTGATCCCTCAGAATTTATTTTTATATCGAAAATTACCGTTCGCATTTAAGCAGTTAAATAAACTCTCAGAAACCCACGGTACGTAAGTACTTGTGCTTTAACCTTTGTGGGCAGTCCCAATATAAAAAAAAAACTAAAATGTTCTTTAAAACTTTCTTTTGGTATTGAAAATTAAATACATTAAAATAAAGGTAACATTACCTTTGTATTAAGTTTTAGGTATCTTTAAAAATTTAAACTAAAATATAAATTTTAGAGCGCACATGTCAAAAAAAATTAAAAAGTTATTAGAAATGAATGAAATTTTTATTTTAAAATTTACCAAGCAATCAATGTTAAGTCTACCGGATGTTGCTCCACCGAGCGGGACATAGGGAATCCCATGTAAATTTTGAAGTAGTCAAATATTGGCTCCACTAATTATTTTAGAAAAAAATGCTATTAGGATTTATTGAAGAGCACAATAAGTTCCACCCAAAATGAAAATTTGGGCATTTTTCAACCAACCAGTAAAGAGTAAACTGCTTAAATACTTCTGCAACGTAGTATCTCATTATGCACCCTGTACTCTAGAAATCAATAATAAAAACACCATATTGATTTATCAGTGACAATTTAGATCATTAATTTATAATGTCATTGCCAAAACTGAACAATTTTATACGGGAATTTGAAAAAGAATCCTCGCATTTCATTTTAGTTTACAGCTAATTCCAACACATGCACTCACAGTTACGCAAGACAATAAAACAAATTTGTCTACATTTAGAAATCAATTTATGACGAAAATATCAGGATTTAATCAAATGCTCAAAAATTCCTCCATTAACTGCCAGACAATAACCCAAACGATTATAAAACTCATTTCTTACGTTGGCTAGTTGGTACATCGATATTCTGGCACATTTGGCGGAAGTAGCATTCCTTAGCTGGTCTAAATTTTCATATTTTTTATTGGTATAAAGCTTAGTTTTTAAATGTCCCCATAGAAAAAAATCGTTTGGCGAAAGATCCGGAGACCTGGCTGGCTAAGATATTGCGTGGTTCGGGCCTATGATGTCGTTATTAAATGCGTTGTTCAAGTATTCGCGCACAGCTCTGGTACCGTGTGCTGGGCAGCCATCTATTTGATACCAAATCTCTTGATTTTTACGAGCAAGGTTGTTCAAAGCAGGCAAAATTTGTTCCTCTAAAAGTTCCAGAAAGTACTCCGCATTCAAATTTCTGTCAAGGAAAAATGGTCCAAGGATATGGTGGCCGAAAATTCCCGCCAAAACATTAATTT
Source organism: Listronotus oregonensis (assembly GCA_019359885.1). NCBI lineage: Eukaryota > Metazoa > Arthropoda > Insecta > Coleoptera > Curculionidae > Listronotus > Listronotus oregonensis. The sequence continues at coordinate 59,300 of JAHBCN010000808.1, read as the reverse complement.
TTTGTGGATATTGAGTCCTGCTCAACAAATCGATTTTGGTTTTCGTTACTCCAGTATCGGCAATTTTGAATGTTGGGTTCGTTGTTCAATGTAAAAGTGCATTCGTCAGTAAAGCAAATATTTTGTAAAAAACCTCTGTCAGTGTTTGTCCTCTCCATCATCTCAAAGCAAAATTCCTGTCGTCGTATTTCGTCTCCGTCTCTTAATTCTTGGTGTCTTTCGTACTTGTAAGCGTGGTATTTACATCTTTTTAAAATTCGAGATATTGTGGTGTGGTCTTGTCCAGTAATGTCCTCCAGTTGTCTCGTGCTAATGTTTCCTTCGGCCTCCTCTACACAAAGTATCACGTCTAAATCCCTCTCGTTTTGTAAAATTTATCTCTGATTTTCACGTCGATTTTCTTCACATTTGCAATTATTGATTACTGTGCCTGTAGTTTCAAATTTTTTTATCGTTCGTTCTATTGTCGATTTACTTGGTATTGGCCTATTGGGAAAATAGGCTGCAAACATGTCCGCTACTCTTCGATAACTATTTCCCTGATAAAACCATTTTATAATAGTGATTTTTTCTTGATTTGAGTAGTTCATTATTTAAAAATGATGTGATATTGATCTGGCAACTTGAGAGTAAGAGGTTTAATAATTTTTCTGGTATTTTATTATAAACTTCTAATAATACAGGGCGCGTAAGAAGATAGGGATTCGTAACTTATTTTAGCATTTATCTCTTAGCTGGCGGAGAAGAGCTGAAATTTGTACACTGGGTACAACTTTTCGTGCTCTTTAAAAAATCCTAATAATATTTTCTTCTAAAATAATTAGGGGAGTTAATATTGGACCACTTCAAAATTTACATGGGATTCCCTATGTCCCGCTCGACGGAGCAACACCCGGTATAATGTTACTATTTACAATAGTCATTATGCACGTTTTAAATGTTTTATACTAAGAAATAATTGTAATTAATAATTTTTCAGTATCACCTAAAGATGACATTGAAAAGGCCAATGTTGATTCAGCTTTGCTAGGAAATAAAACTATACCGCTAAAACAACCCAGATATGGCAACAGTGAATTGCAACAATTTCTTATTATTCTAAGTAGGACGCTTCTGTTCAGCAGAAGAGATTGGGTAAGCACTGAATATTTTTTATATAAGTAATATTTCTACATTATAATTTGCTTTAAAATAAAATACTATTATTATGTATTTGCAATACCACGCGCATAAAATCAAGACACCATAGTGTCCTGTTTTTTTGCATACTACATAGGAAAAAGCCGCTCAAGTAATTATTTTAATCGAAAATTGTCTTGAGCCCTCGAATTGTTCCTCGTGCAACAAGAGCATTGTGAGGTCCAAGGAGTTATTATTAGCCGGTGAAGAATTCTGGAAAAAACCTAACCTCTAAAATCCCCGCAGCTGGTCCAAAGTTTACCCCAGCCCACCATCAAGCTCATCTACATTTCGCACACATAATCTGACTTGGACATTGGAGCAGTAAGGGTATAACGGACCCTGCGTTCAACGCCAGACCTGGCCCTGGTATATACATTGAAGATATTCTAGCAGTTCATGTGGTACCTTAAATCAATTATATTGGAGACAATTTTACTTATATGCATGATAATGCAAACTGCTAGAATTTTTCAAGATTACATTACAGAACTCGGTTTTTGAGTTAAGGAGTGACCGGCATACAGTCCCGGCCTAAATCCGGTTGAAACCTAATAAGCTGAGCTGAAACGATGAATCCGAGCCAGGATTCGTCCCCCAACTTCGATCTCAAAGCTCAGAAGAGTGGCTTAACATTGCACAAAAAAACAGTATCGAATTTAATCCGACGAATAATTTCTTTTCTCATCTTATGATAAAAGTGTGCAGGGGACCGATTTTTAAGCACGTAAGTTTATAAGAAAATGAATAATGTGTAATTTTTAGGGATATCAATGGAATTCATGCGTTGAACTAATTATAATCACCAAACGTAGGTGGTACTACCACTGCGTTTAGACGTCTTTAGTTGCGTTTTATTATTAAGTTATTACTTGTATGGTTTATCAATAAGGTATTCTAATTATTCAATTTTAGTTAAAAAGTGATTAAGTAATTATTTGTCACTTCTTTTTATTTTGACATACGTTTTTACAGAAGCACGCCAGTTGAAAGAGAGAAATACCAATATATCACAGCTTAACACTTGAGTAAATGCCGGTCAAACAGCTGTTTTAGTGATATCACAAAGAGCTTAAATATGGCGCATAGTTAACTAATAATGACCAAGTCGCCTTTATGTGTGAGGTGTATACCATTTTGGGCCCGTATTTTAGGTAGATCGCGTTTAATCGACTTAGCCATCCTCAGGAGCTGTCAGTTGATAGAATAATTTTTGGAAATGGTGTACACGCGCCTAATAACACTTACAAATTTATTGACAAAAATTTGTACATATGTTGCCACAAAAATATGAATTGCATAAATGCATGTATGGTTATAAAAACTTACTGGAAACGGGCGATTAATACCAATGTATTTAGGCAAACACAACTAGTTTTTGTGGCCTGACATTATTAACAGATCTGTTATTTAAAATTGATTATAAGCGCGGTTAATTCCATAAAATTTTTATTAGTTCATATAAATTCTAGGGGTGTGCGAATATTCGAATTTTTAAATTATTCGAGGTGAATCGAATATGAATTATTCGATTAGAATTTCAAATCAAATATTCGAATAGTTCAAATAATTCGAACTATTCGAATAGTTCGCACTATTCGAATAATTCGAGCTATTTAAATTATGTCAATAGTTCGACTTATCCGAATAATTCGAACTATTTGATTGATTCGAAACTTTTGAATAATTGGAATACCCGAATTGTTCGAATATCTGAATACATGAAATAATTTGAATAAATTTAACTGTCAGGTTAAATGTAAAAAAAGAAAAAAATCTTTTTCATATTTTTAATATCAATTTTATAATGTTATTGGAATCAGCAATTATAAATTACAGAAAAAAATGTTAATTTTATTTTAAGATCAATTTTTATGCAAAAAAATTAAATGAGAAACAGTTTCTGGCGATAAAGTTGTTATAGTGGTTACTTATAATATACTGAAGAATATAAGATTAGTTTTGCCAACTTTTTTTTCTTTAAATGTCAACCTTTTAGATAAGTCTTATTAAAAAAAGTTTTATGTTAATGACTTAATTTTATTAATTAAAGACGTAATTTTAAATCAAAAGTTTGGGCGTTTCGTTCGCATTATTATTTTTAAATAGCTACTCCGACTCTTATAATTAGCTTATACCAGGGGTCTCCAAACTTTCCAGCCTTAGGGCCATACTGATTACTCCAGTAAGTTCCAAGGGCCAAAACCATATTATCATTGTTGCCGGTGGTAAGAAGTGAAATAGTCCACTGATGAAAAAAAAAGCCCGAAAAAGTACACAACGTTTAAAAAAGGCTGCAAATCGGACTAAAGTCCTCAAAACGGCAACACTGCATATTATTAATTTTCCTGTCATTATCTGTAATTTCTATATTAGTCGTAGAGTACGAGCCATGAGGAGAAACGTGACACGACATCTGGTGGACACAAGCGGAAATAGGTAGTACCTTCTATCGCTAACAGATGGCGCTAATAGCACGTACAGAATAATCTCGTTGGTTCGAGAAAGTTCTGGTGTCTTCCACTCACTTCTAGATGGCAGTAATTGGAATATATAAGAAGGCTAGTGGCGCAACCACAAGTCAGTTCCTATGACACTGTTGTTAAATAAAATATTGCATACCTCCTTAAAACGTGTTTGTGCGTGTTTATGTTTAAGACATCTTTATAACAGTATTTTGATTTGAATTGTTGCTTTTGTGTGTGAATTAGTAGTACGGAAAAGAAGCGAAAAATTGATAGTGAATGCAGAAAATTCAAAGATCAGTGGAATATTCAGTATTTCGTAATTGAGTCCAGTAACAAGGCGCTATGTTTGATTTGCAATGAAAGCATAGCCGTTCTCAAAGAATATAACATTAAACGTCATTATGAAACAAAACATTTTCAAAATTACTCAAAATATACAGGAAGTTTGCGGACAGAAAAATTCGAAGCTATGCAGCGCGGATTGAAATCGCAGCAATCTTCATTTACAAAACTCAAAACTGAACAAGAGGCTGCAACTCGTGCCAGCTTTCGTGTGGCTCTTGAAATTGCAAAACGTGGAAAACCATTCACCGATGGAGAAATGATCAAAGAATGCATAATTGCAGTAGCCGAAGAAATGTGCCCTGTCAGCAAACACTGTGGCTCGAAGGGTAGAAAACATCGCTGAAAATATATCCTCTCAACTGTTCGACAAAAATGGACATTTTGGGTGGTTTTCTTTGGCCTTGGATGAGTCAACGGATGTGTCAGATACTGCTCAGGTGTTGATTTATATTCGAGGGGTAGATAAAAGCTATGAAGTGCACGAAGAACTTCTTGATATGTATAGTATTCATGGCACAACTACTGGTACAGATATTTTTAAAGGAGTTGAAATGGCCATTAATCAAAAGAACCATCGATGGAAAAACTTGAAATGTATTACAACTGATGGAGGCAAAAACATGAGTGGGAAAGATAAAGGAGTGGTCGCACTTGTGTCAAAGGGTGTAGAAAATGACGGTGGTTCAAAACCATTAGTCTTACATTGTATCATTCATCAACAGTCTTTGTGCAGAAAATGTTTGGATATGTCTGACGTTCTGAAACCAGTCATATCAACTGTTAATTTTATCAGATCTTTTGGGCTGAATCACCGACAATTCCGACAATTTATTGAAGAGATTGGAGAAACTGACTTACCTTATCATACTGCCGTACGCTGGCTTAGTTGTGGGAAAGTCCTTCAGCGCTTTTTTGAACATCGAGCAGTGATCGAAATTTTTTTGAATGAAAAGCATCGCCCTCTTACTGAATTACAAAACAACGCATGGCTGTGGAAGTTAGCATTCTATGTTGATTTGACAAAACATGTGAACGAACTGAATTTGGGATTGCAAGGAGAAAACCAGCATCTTCCTGATTTATACACTAATATCAAATCATTCCGGAAGAAATTGAGACTGTTTCAATCACAACTACGAAGTAAATGTTTTTCACATTTTAAAACATGTGAAATATTCAGCCACACTACTGAGACTGAGTTTCCTATCGATTTTGCAATCGAAACTTTGAGTGCTTTGAAGATAAATTTTGATACTCGTTTCTCGGACTTTGATGCCATTGCGAATCAAATTAAGATTTTTCAGAATCCTTTTGATACTGACATTGAAACCCTAGCCCCGGAACTTCAAATGGAAATGATTGATCTACAATGCAGTGATATAATTAAGAACAAATATCAAAACTCATCTTTGTTGGAATTTTATAAGAGTCTTCCACTGACACAATTTGATAATTTGCATAAATTTGCTCGTGGTCTGTTTTCTGTTTTTGGTACTACTTATTTGTGTGAGTAAACCTTCTCCAAAATGAAGTACACAAAAAATGTTTACAGATCGAAATTAACTGATGAGCATCTTAAATCTCTTTTAATAATTGGTACAAGTAAAATTAGTCCACAACTACAAACTATTGTCAGTGGAAAATCTCAATTACATAAATCTCATTAGTATTTCATATGTTATTATGTTTGTTATAAGTTATGTGATTATTTAAAATGTATAAAATGTTAGTTGGATTCATTTCAATAATTTGTTAGTTATTATATACTGAAGTTAAATTTTCTGCATATTATACATGTCTTTACTCATTACAATTCTGTGTTTCTTTATCCAACTTATCACAAAAACAATAACAATAAGCCTACAAGAATGTTATGAGTTACCGGAGTTAGCCCATGACCATATCAATGTAGATGTCATATTAATAATTATTCAACATAAAATTAGAATACTTCAGTAAACTAAATTTAATTTGCTATAAAAATTATTTGTTCTCTAAAAGGAGTTTTCAAGTAGGCTAGCTCTCCGCGGGCCGGACAAAATCTGTCCGCGGGCCGGATGTGGCCCTCGGGCCGTAGTTTGGAGACCCCTGGCTTATACAATCAGTTATTAAGAAAAAACTATTTTAGAATTGTTCCAACTATTTGATTTGATTGGATTCGACAACTATTCGCACACCCCTAATAAATTTGATAATATAATTGTTAATAAAAGTAGTGGTAAACATGAGTTTACTTTTACTGTAGATTATATTTAAATTTACATTATCTAAAATTGTACTTATTTTGCCATATTATTACTTAGTTTACATTACCTATTTTTTTTTTACAGACATTGATGTACCTGCGTTTATTTGCCCATATTTTGGTAGGGGTTCTCATTGGTGCACTATATTGGCAAATTGGTAACGATGGAGCGAAGGTTCTTTCAAATCTCGGATTTTTGTTCTTTAATATGCTGTTCCTTATGTATACCTCGATGACGATTACAATTTTATCTTTTCCGTTGGAAATGCCGGTATTATTGAAAGAACACTTTAATAGATGGTACTCACTAAGATCGTATTATCTTGCCATTACTGTGTCAGATTTGCCTTTTCAGGTAAGATATGTATATAATAACGTTAGCTATCTGATTAGGTTCTTAGCTTTAGTATTTTTACGAGTTATTTAGCCCAATAATAAATTTTGTATAACCTTTTTAAAAAGCTGTTTTAAAACTTTGTTTTAATATTTTTTATAAAAATTTTACAATCGAAAACAAATTAATTGACAATAATAACGAAGAATCACACTTCTAATGAAAATACCTAACTAATGACAGGCAACATACACCTTTATGTATAAATTATACCGATGTTTTTTTTTTAATTTTGCCGCTTTTTGTTGTATTAGGTATTAATTTAAAAACCTGCAATATGTAAATCTACTTTTAAGCACAAAAAAATCTTTATTATAATTCTATTAAGTTCGTTTAAAATGTAAACCATATAGGGCAATTAAAGAGTTTAATGTACTACACAATTATTGCCAAAAAATTCAGATTTAATATTTAGCAGCTAAACAAGCATAGGTAAACTGAGGACCAAGCGTTTTCCAAAACACGGGTGAACTGAGGACCAATATTCAGATGCTATGGCAGAATTGCGGCCTAAACGGAAAAGCTTACTGCTCCTACTTCTAGTAATTTATCTCGTCTAAAATATAATTAGGGAAAATAAAAAGCCGCTTTTGAATTTGTCTAAATTATCCCTACGTAGAAGTTTTTAACAAAATTTTAATAATTTTCAACATGGTATTTATTATGGGCCGCAATAATTCCTTTCTGTTTGGGAATTTTGTAATTTTTACATTTTTTAATTTCGTCCTCAGTACACCTGTCAAATTATATTAATTCCTGTTTCAAACGGTCGTTAGTTTACTAGTCATAAAGAGATTAAGTTCTCAGTTTACATACTCCGCGTAATACACTACCTTAACTATTTAGTTTTTTTGGCTCTAATTGCTGTTTAATAATCAGTATTTTTAAGCGAATTATAATAAAGCTGTTAATCGGCTCGCATACCGCATGGTAATAATCTTCATACTACTAGAACTAGTTATCTTGTAATAAATGATAAAATTGTATGACCATAAAAATAGGACCTACGCGGCTTTTTAAGGTACATTTCTAAGTTTTTTATGTTTAAATGATGATTTAACATATAGTTTAAGAGTAAATTTTTCATTTAGTAACATTTATTAAAATGATTTTCTGATTTTTAAAAGGTAACTCTATATAATATTTTTAGCAAAAGATTTAGATTTTAGTAATGGAAAAATTTCTACTTTTATTACGTTTAATACTTGAATTTGGTAATTTGTTATTACATTAACAGAAAAAGATTGTAAGACTCTCCATTTATATTAAATTAAATATGTTTAAGTATTTAATTTTAGTAATTCCAAATCGTTTATAATTATGTTGAATTAAATAGGTTCAAGTATTCAGTTTCTCAAGCCTATATTTAAGCCTGATTTGGAAAAAATATGTTTAAGTATTTAGTTTCAGTAATGCCATATTTACGAAAAAATCGTGTATAATTATATTGAATTAAATAGGTTCAAATATTCAGTTTCTCAAGCTTGATTTGGAAAACAACTGACTTCAATACCTCCAAAACCCCATCGTTTGTCTGCCAATACTTCTTTACCTAAGAACGGCCAATTTCGGCAGAATAAGTCATTTGACCTTGTAAGCCTTACTTTCAAAGATGAGTTTAATTGGCACAGACACAATATATTTATATGGCCTCAGCTGCTTTAATAAATCTATGCGGAGATTCATGCGGAAGCGGATGACGCACAAGTTGCTCTACAACAAAGAAATTAGGTGGGGCTGGCGAGTGGTGCGTGCCGTCCACACGTGATCATTGACCAATAGAAGCGAATATTCCGTTCGGTGACAAGTTGCGACTCCGACGCGTTTTTTATTGTGTATCATTTGTTTACGTTATATCAATCATTACATGTTTAATTCCGCTTAACGTATGAACTCCATGAAAATTTCGGTTAATAAGTGTCCCAAGCGAACAATTGTTCAGTCGCGCGGGTTTAATTTACGAACCTCTGTGCAACAGACTTGACCCCGAGAAGGCGGCAATATTGTTTTTTATTAAATATAATGCTTCAATTTTTAACTTCCACACTAAGTAATTAGAAAGGTAATACAATTATTAGATAAATACTTTTCTTGCTATGTTACTTCTGCACCCATATAGTTTCTTGTAAAAAAAAACAAGATCCGCATCCGCGGATGTGAGTGTTCAAGAAACCCGCATCCGCGGATGTGGACGTTTAAAAACCCACACCCGCGGATGTGGACGTTCAAAAACCCGCATCCGCGAATGGGCGTTCAAAAACCCGCATCCGCGAATGTGGGCGTTCAAAAATCCGCACCCGCGGATGTGGGCGTTCAAAAATCCACATCCGCGGATGTGAAAAAACCTGCATTCGCAATATCCCTGCTTTGCATGTATTTGATATCTGACCCAAGTTGAAATACTGTTCCAATACTTGGAGAATGGAGTCTTCTGCAACTCTTGGCATGCTTAATTTTATTCAAAGAAGAGTCATTCGTCTTATTAAAGACCTCACTTTTACAAGAGAGCTTTCTTTGCTTGCATACCAACAAGCTATAGGAGAGCTGACGTACCTTTTTAGTTATTTTCACGGCTGCTTCGAGACATGAATCTATATTATTCCTGGCCAGCAGCTTCTAATGAAGTGCCATTTTAAAGCTTATTCGGAGATGCTCCAAACTTTCCCCTTTAGTTGTTCCTTCATCCATAGAGTGTTAAGGCTGTGGAACCTTCTGTCTACACAGATATTTTCTTCTCCAAATCTTTCTAATTCTTTATATTATCCTGTTGCACAGATGCGTTTCGGTGACAAGTTGGTCACCGTTTTCAAGGTACTTAAAAATGTAAATAAAAGTATAACTAAAATGACTTATAGTTTCTTTTAAAAAAATTTGGACATTCTGCCAACTTTTTTTAAATTATGACGTGAAGTCACACCACGTAGTATTTAAGCTTTAAGCCTTTAGAGACTATCCCATGATAAAAAGAAAACCATCTTATAAAATTTGTCATTGAAACGATAATTTGACGTAGAATATGATGATAAAAAGATAAGCAAGCTTGCATTTGTAGTAAAAAAAAGTTAAAACTGCTTTCAGCTAAACCTTTGATATAAACTGTTAAAATATATGTTCACTTATTATTTAAAACACGCAAATTTTAGTAGTGTCATTATCGCTGAGTTTGCTTCGATTTGTTGAACCGCCTAAAGGTTTATCTTTAATTTTTTTTTTTTTTAGTTTTATAGGTTGAAAATCTAATCTTTTTGTTTATTTTCAGACAGTTTTTTGTGTTGTGTATGTAACAATTGTGTACTTAATGACAGCTCAGCCTTTGGAGTTCTTTAGATTTGGAATGTTCTTAAGTGCCTGTTTATTGGTGTCATTTGTAGCTCAAAGTGTGGGTTTAGTTGTAGGAGCTGCCATGAACGTTCAGGTAAATAATTAGTAAATATTCAATATTTTGTTTGAAACCAAGATTTATTCTTTTCAAAGCTAAAAAAATGCAAATTTTGCAAAGTTCTGACTTATTTTTTATTTTAGGAGAGCTTACTTAAAAATATTACAAATCTTATTATTAAAATTTGGCAAAAACTTCTTCCCCTAATGTTCTAATAATACAGGGCTATTCAAATTGAGTGACCACCATTAGTAATTTAGTTATTAGTCAAAAGACAACATTGTTGAAATTAGCAAACAAGTAGCATTTTTACAAGAATACAAAAAATAATTGACAGCCGTGTTTTCAAGTTTGATAGTAAAATTACATTTTCTTAAAATGAGACACCCTTTATATTGTACCACATTTAAAAAATCCTTAAATGAGCTTTAAAAAAATACAAAATTTGATATATCTTTCATTAACAGTTTTGGAAATAAACACTGTGGGGCAAATAAAGTGTCCACCCTTTTTGAATATTCATTACTTTTTTATACCTTAACCTAATTCAACCATTTATGGATATGTGATAAAACAGACATTTTTTAATTTAAATCTATTTTTAATTTCAAATAGGTACAAAATATTGTACTTTTTGTAAAGTAATGCGCGAGTTGCGCGAGATTATGATTTGTTAAATAATTTTTTTTCTTACTTTTTATTCAAAAATTTTCGGAAAACCCATTGCTTTTTAAAATATCTTAATAGGTTAATCGGATCGCTTTTAATTAATATTTTTCTTAAACGTAACAACATTTTTGTTAGAGTTATGTTATTCATAAAAATCAAATATCAGTCAGTGCCTAAATCAACAAATGAAATTGTTTTTAAGGTTACATGTCATTTTGTAACATGACTGTCCTATTGTTTTTCTTAAAAAATATCAGGAAGATAAAATTTTAATTAAAAGTTCAAGAGGATCCCTTATCTATGGAGCAAAAATGTTAGCCCGGCAGAAAAGGCTGCAAATATGCCAACAACTGCTTCGCAGATTTAAAACTAGAGGGCAGATCAGAAAGATATGGTTTAGCGATGAAAAGTTATTTTTGTTATGAGAACCTAAAAATACCCAATGGAAAACACATGGAAAGCCTTTTAATTCCACGACAAAATTGTGGTAATGGTATCGGTTACAGTAATGACTTCGATTATTTTTGTTGATAATAAAATTAACTCTAAGATCTACCAGGAAGATATTTTAGCAAATATGTTGCCTAAAATTGGGAAAACTTGTGATGATTACCAGAACCGTATCTAGGTATGGTTGCGCCCTTGGCGGGGCTTAACATTTGCGCCCCCTCCCCCCACATACCGGGGGACCGAGGGTACTGACAACTGATGGAAAAAAAAATCATGGCCGATTTTGCGCCTCCCTGGGAGCCGCGCCCTTGGCGGGCGCCATCTCGCCACCGCCTAAATACGGCCCTGATGATTACATATTGCAACAAGACAGTACTTCTTGTCACATTTCGGAGCAAACATTAAAATTTCTCTAGGAACAAAAGCCCGACTTCATTGAGCCAGAATACTGACCTTCTTATAGTCCAGACCTTAATCCGGTTGATGATTGTGTATGGGGACTATTAAAAACTATGGTTTATTATAACCATACGTTTGACACAGTACCGCAGCTTAAAGCAACGTTGTTCCTTGATTTTTGGTTGCAGTTTGATTGTTCTTTGTAAAATAGACTAAAACATTTTGAAAACAAAGGAATCCATGTTTGTTTTAAATGTTTCTACTACATTTTTTTTTTAAAAAAGTCATTGTCAATTAAGTTACTGCTATTGGAATATTATGAAAATGATGTGACACATGTAAAAATTATGATTATGAGCTATATCCAATTAACCTATTAAAATAATTCGATTAATAATTAATTTTTCAAAGCCTTGTGATTAAAAATTAAGATATAATTAATAATTTACCCAAATCATAATCCCGCGCAACAACCCTAAATGCATAACTTTGCTGTACATTTTCGAAATAAAAACAAGATTTAAATTTTAAAATATTTGTTTTATCACATATTTAAAAATCGTTAAAATCGGTTGAGGTATAAAAAAGTAATAAATACACAAAAACGGTGGACACTTAATTTGCCCCACCCCAAGTCATCCCAATCTAAAAAATAACAACTATAATTATTGTTTTTTTTTTCTTTAAATATAGAATGGTGTGTTTTTGGCACCTGTGATGTCCGTACCATTCCTTCTGTTTTCCGGTTTCTTCGTTTCATTCGATGCTATACCAATCTACCTGAGATGGATCACCTATTTATCTTACATAAGATATGGTTTTGAAGGAACAGCATTAGCCACATATGGATTCGACAGGAAAAAATTGCAATGCTTTATTAGCTATTGTCACTTTAAGGCACCGTCAACCACTTTACAAGAACTTGATATGGATAACTCCAGCTATGCCGTTGATGCGGCAGCCTTAGTAGCTATATTCTTCGTTTTAAGGATTGCCGCCTACTTGTTTTTAAAATGGAAACTTAAAACGAATCGCTAAACCGTTTTTAAAGAATTATTAGATAATATTTAAGCTAATCGTCATTTCGCAATAGAGTTTAATTTTGCAACGCAAATATTTCTACATTTAAGTGGATTTGGTTATTCAAATTTATGTAGGCATGAATAAAAGTTCGGTACAAAAGTAGGATTTCTTAGGTAGGATTATAATATAATTTATAAAAAATATTATTATTTTTTTACTTTTAGTTCAAAGCTTTAGGTGAATTTCACTATTCACAATAATTTATACCCGCAGAAATGCCTCTAAAAAGTTTTTGCTGCAATGGCTTGATCTGCGCTCGCACACTTTTTAGTTTTTAAACATTGCTGCAAAAAAAGTACGTCAGACGCTATTTTTCTTGCATCTGCTCGTTCATTTTAGTGATTTTAAAAATATCAGCCTGAACAAATTTTAACAATATACAATAATCCTAAGGTAAAGGAGCGTCAAACTTTCTTTGAAATACATTCTTAACTGACACCGAAAAATTAATTTGTGAATTTGTTCTAAATTTAAGAATTTTAGAAAACTTTAATAAGTAGTTTCCAACATTCAGTAAGTTGGTAAACCTTATTCTCAAAACAAATTGTTCCAGTTTATTTTAAACAGTAAAATTTTTCAATAAAATTGCATACAAAGATTAATTGCAGCATAAAAAATTTAGGCCAAACAACTTTGGAAATCCAAAAAGGCCTTAAGTATTATGCTAATCTCAAATATTCGTGATGTGAAATTACCCTATTAAATTCTGTAGCGAAATGATCTCTATACAATAGGTTTTATACCATCACATTTTATAATTAGTTATAGGTAGAAATAAAATATTTTTTATGCAATTTTTATACCTACATGTTTAATTAGGGCTGTGGATTTTTATATATAAACCTCTTGCCAGTAAGCTATTACCCATGACTATAAATTTGACATCTTAAAAAAATGTTTAATACCCTGAATCACATATCTACCGCATATTTTTTGTAATGTTTGTACTGTTATACGGGGTAAGGTTTTATTTTAATGTTAAGCTAATATTAATTTTATTGTTGTGGAAGTTAAAATAAAAACTATTTAATAAATTTATTTACATAAGTTATATTTTGTTGTTTTAATTTAAGGGGCAGTCGGAAAAAAACTATTATATATTGCTTTTTTTAATTATTTTTAAACGAAAAACTTTTTTTTTAAATCATATTATTGACAGTACTAATTCATATCCCCTTGTGTAATTGTTCTTCATATTATGTACCGGGTGTCAAATAAGAAAGGACGCCGGCTGTATCTCGGATACTATTTATCGCACAGCGTAGGGAAAAAATGTTTTTAGTAAAAGTGATCAAGGGAAATAGCTGGATTTTTTTTTAAGTTTCTAAAACTACCGCCAGATGTCGCAACCGCTACGGTAAATTAAAAAACCTTCAAAATTAGCTGGTATAAGGAACAATATTGATAACATCAGCAAAAACTGTAACCATTTCTGCATCAGATTGGTTTTGGACTTTTTGAACTATTTCCAATAATAAGGGTGGGGGAAAATGATAATTAATGCAAATAGCTCTCTCTTTCTCTTCCACATCTTTTATTGATAGTGCTTCAAGTGGGTAAAACTACTACAAAGAAAATTTAAAGCTCTCTTAAATATCGTTTTTTTTGGTGTCGGCTAGTTTGTTCATCAACTAGAGGGAGTTGTTTAAGAAAAACTTGGTTTTTTAGGATTTTCTTAAGAAAGTTAAATACGCGAAATACGTGATACTACGTAAATAATATGATTTTTTATAATAGATTTAGTAGAGGAAAAAATACCTACACTCTGGCGAAAACCACGTTTTGATATCTGCATTCGTTATCGAGTTATTTCAAAGTAAACTATTTTTCAAATGATAAATAATATTAACAATTAATCAAAACAGTCTCTGTGACAGAGTAAAAAAATAATTACTATAAAGTGAAAGAAAAAAAATCCTAGAAACTATTTTAAAGTTTGTATTGTATCCACTACAGAATGAATATAATCGAAAACATAAAAATCCCGTAATTGAAGCACTTATTAACTTACATTTAAATATTCGTCGGGTAGGCTTGGAAATAAAAAAAATAATGAAAGATTGGAAGACAACATGACCTATTTAGGTTGACAGTTGTCAGTTTTACTCAAATTTTTAAATAAACTGCTAGCATGTTATATACTATCTTATTTAAAATTTAGATTTTTTTATGCAGATTAGGCAACACATATTTAAAAACTGAACTGAAAACTGTTAACTTAAATAAGTCATGTCGTTTTCCAATCTTTTTTTCTTGTTTTTATTTCCAAGCCTACTTGACTAATACTTAAATTAGAGTTAATAAGTGCTCCAGGGACGGCATTTTGATGTTTTCCATTATTCATTCTGTAGTGAATACAGTTCAAATTTAAAGATAGTTTCTTGTACAGTAATTATTCTTTTACTCTGTCACAAAGACTGTTTTGATTAACTGTTAATATTATTTATCATTTGAAAAATAGTTTACTTTGAAATAACTCGAAAAGGAATGCAGATATTAAAACGCGGTTTTCGCCAGAGTGTAGGTATATTTCTTCTTTTTTAAATCTATAATAAAAAATCATATCGTTGTATTTAACTGTCTTGAGAAAATCTCGAAAAACCGAGTTTTCCTTAAAGAACGCTCTTTAGTTGGTAAACTACCTACTAGCCGACACCGAAGAGGACGGCATTAAAAAAGAGCTAAATTTTCTTTTAAACGAGTACCTACTTGAACCACTTTCGATAAAGGATGCGGAAGATAGAGCTATTTAAAAGTTTCATTATTTATGATCTTTTCCCACCCTTATTATTGGAAATACGACAAAAAATCCTGAACCAAACTGATGCAGAATTGGTTAGAGTTTTTGCTGATGTTATTAAAATTGCACCTAATACCAGCAAATTTTGGAAAAAATGGGTTTTTAATTTACTGTTGCGCTTACGTCATCTCGCGGTAGTTTTCGAAACTTGAAAATAATTTCCAACTATTTCTCTTGACCACTTTTACTAAAAATATTCTTTCCCCAACATTGTGCGATAAATAGTTTCCGAGATACAGCAGGCGTCTTTTTTTATTTGGACACCCGGTACAGGGTGGCTCCTTTTCGATGGATTTTCAGGGTATTGAGAAAACTTTAAGAGTTAAAGCAAATCGGTACGTTTTCGGATTCCAGTTTCGAAGCAACTGCAATGCTAAAAAAAGATTCGTTTCAGAGATACAGGGCGTTTTTCAAATTTTAATGAATTCAGCATTTTCTTTTTTTCAAATGGAACATCCTGTATATCATTTGACTATTTGTTTCCCAATAAAATTACTTATTTATTGATACTACACAGTTTATATTTATTTTTAATAAGTTTGTTATTTGTAAACAATTTAAGAAAAACCACATAAAATTTAAACTTTGCACACCCTGTAGAAAATTTACATTGCAATAAACTTATCAGTTCTTAAGTTGATTACTTTTATAAATATAATAAATATTATAGAATGCAAAAGTTGGCTTATAAATAAATGAGCACTGTAATATTTTGTAAAGTATTTAAACCTAGAAATAAGAATTGGAGTTTGAAAACTATGAAATAAATAAAATTATCGAATTTTATATTGAGTGCAAAAAAAAATGCAAATGCTTTAAGATGTATCTTCGTAGATATCTAGAAAAAGAAGGCAACCAAGCACTTTTTAAAGATTAAATGAAAGAAAACCTAGTTGCCTATGGACGGGGGTGGATTTACGCAAAAGCTGAATAGGCTAAAGCCTAGGGCGGCAAATTTACGATTAATTAAAAAAAATGTAATCGTAAATTATTATTTTTTTAATATTCAACGAATAGATAGGCTTCTATTGACATAAAACACTTAAATAAATTCGAAATTACAATTTTTTAATGCTAAATTTTTCGTTCTGATATCAAAAAAATATTAGCATATTAGGGCGGCAAAAAGTTAAATCCCGGGCCCGCCTATGGTTTGTTAAAAAATAATCATAGATAAATAAATCATTGATTTATAATTGATTAAATAATATATATATATATATATATATATATATATATATATATATATATATATATATATATATATATATATATATATATATATATATATATATATATATATATATATATATATATATATATATATATATATATATTATATAAATATATTAAAACTTATATGATATATAATGTAACTATAAAATATATTACTAAAACAATTTAATGATTAATTTGTGCCAGAGTTGCAAAAAATTTATTATATAATTTTAATTCACTTTATTCGAATCGCTTGCAGCATCAGTTTCAACAACTGGTTTTTCTTTAATATCTTCGCTTTCTGATGCATGCTTTTTAACTACTGGCTTTTCTTTAATATCTTTGCTCTCTGATGCATTCTCATCAACTCGTTTGGTCTCTGAAATAGCTGTACTTGAATTTAATGTGGATGATACGTTTTCTAAGTTATCGTGCAGCATGGACAAAGCATTAATTTGTCTTTTCAGAGTATCCTCATGAATATCGGTTCTGGGCACTACGAAAAAAAGGAAAATTTTTTATAAATTCTAGTTAAGCTAAACAAAGGTTGTCTGTTTGTGCTGTTGGAAATATTTATTTCTGGCGAGTTGGTATGTATGCACAACAAATTGATGACTTAGGTGTGACATCTAAAAAAACAGAAGACTCGATATAGTGTCTATATTACAAAATAAATATAGTAGAGCGTTTGGTTCTTGTCAGACCCAAAATTTGACAGATGGTTTTGTCACATGTCAAGTATGTTAGAATAAAACTTCGGTTGTAAGACCAGAAAACTTAGGTGACAAGGAACCCATAACTTAAATAAAAATATTTTTTTCTGGTAATACAGTTTACACATAAACATTTGATATGTGCAAAAACCGTTTATTAAAACTTCATTTTTGACAAGTAGTATTGATAATGGCTGTTTAAGGGAATGCGCTCTGCTATAATATTTATTTTGCAACATATACATGTTTTCTAAGAGTAAGTCTTCTGCTTTTTTTAATTTTATACACGTCTACTCAGCTACATTTCTTAATGGTATGTTTATTAAAACCAACTTGGTTACATTTGAAATTTCTTGTTTTAACCGACAAGAAACGTTAAATTTTTTTTAAAATCTTGAGTTTTCTTATAATTTTTTTGAAAACCTGCTAAGCGATTTTAATCTTGTTTGTGGTAGAGTCAGACTATAGAATGACGTATTTTATGTGTATAGTGGACGATAATAAAAACTGAATGCTTATCAAATTCACATCTTCTGTTAACATTTTTTCTGCTTTCTTACTTCTTTAACATTATGTTAACCCGGATATTTTGATCCAATAACTGAATTTTTCATAATCTTTTTAGGTCTTAAAGATATTACGTTCTATAATCATTTTGCCGCTATAAAAATATTTGTATTTACCTGAAGATGGCAATAAACTATTAAAAAAATGTTGAAAGTAGGTTAAATTAAAAAAAAAAATCCAAAAATAAAAATACCGCAAAATTGCCTCAACTTTCGGCCGAGTGATGATTGCGTTATTAAGGTTATCAATGGGTTAGATTTAACAAAGACGTAAAAACGAACACTCTTGGCCACATGCCATAACTTAAACGTTAACTATTTGTCAAAAAATAATTAAGTTAGGGATTTTGCATTTAAAATCAAATTAACATATTTAAAAAAATTAAAAAATAATTACCTTGCACAGAATATGAAAAAAAATATGGTTCGGCACTCCAACAAAGTCATTTTATATATTTTTTTTTAAAAACAAGCGGCACAATAGATATCTCAAAAAACCAGTACTGCAGAACTACTTTAAATTTGGGTTTTTAACAGGTTTTTTTAATATAATTCATGCCTACTACATTTTATTGATACATTTGGGTAGGTAGATTCATCTAGAGTAGACAAAATACTTGCTTTATTTTTCTAGAAAATTAATGTTTTAATATAATACATATTAGTAAAACTATTTACAAGAATTTTATTACCTACTGCCCCTTAATATTAATCTATTCTTTTTAAAACAAAAGAATTTAAATAATTTCATGTTATAACTGGGTATTACTACTAAAAATTAACCTCTTTCATAAGTTAATGCTGTGCTATCCGAAGCTGTAACATGCGGTACTAAAAAACCGTTAGAGACCCGATGTGGTATAGGTCCGATTAGCGGCAAGGCCTTTGTCGAAATCCAAGTTAAACGCACTCTAGGGTATAAAACTTGATCTAAGAATTTTTGCATCGCAAGGAAAGGATGTTCTTGGTTTTAGAAACAGCGCATATACATATAATTTTTACACGCACGCTAGATGAGATTGGGTTTGGAGTAGGTCAAGAGCGTTTTGTACGATTGCACATATTAATTGCCCTATAGTTTTCTAGTGACGAAAATTTTCCCGCGCCTCAGAGTTTGGTGTGCTCTGAAAAGTTTTAACAATAAAAAAGGGCATTTAATATGTAGTCTTACAAAACGTTCTTGAGCTACTGCAAACCCTATTTCATTAAGCAAAATTATTATATGTGTATGAGCTGTTTCTAACGATGCAAAAATTCTTAGATCAAGTTTTACACCCTAGAATGCGTTTAACTTGGATTTCGACAAAAGCTTTGCGGCGTATCGGACCTATACCACATCGGGTCCCTAACGGTTTTTTTAATACCGCATGTTATAGCTTTGGACAGCACAGCATTAACTTATGAAAGATGTTAATTTTTAGTAGTAATACCCAGTTATTACATAAAATTATTTAAATTCTTTTGTTTTAAAAAGAAAAGATGGATATTAAAGAGCAGTAGGTTATAAAATTTTTGTAAATTAATAGATTTACTAATATGTATTAAATTAAAACATTAATTTTCTAGGAAGATAAAGCAAATATTTT
This sequence comes from Listronotus oregonensis, assembly GCA_019359885.1. NCBI lineage: Eukaryota > Metazoa > Arthropoda > Insecta > Coleoptera > Curculionidae > Listronotus > Listronotus oregonensis. Next base: position 39,806 of record JAHBCN010000808.1, on the reverse strand, counting down.
GTCTACTCTAGATGAATCTACCTACGGGAATGTATCAATAAAATGTAGTAGCCATGAATTATATTGAAGAACCTCTTAAAAACCCAAATTTAAAGAAGTTCTGTAGTACTGGTTACTTGAGCTATCTATCGTACTGTTTGTTTTTGAAGAAAATATATAAACTTACTTTGTTGGAGTGCCGAATCTATTTTTATATTGTTTTCAAGGTAATTATTTTATAAATATGTTTTATGCTTAATGGATGTTAAACGCAAAATTCCGAACTAAACTATTTCTTGTTATCTAGTTACATTGAATTGTTTAAAAATGTGCTGCGTTGTCAAGTTTTTTCATTTTTCACTCTTTGTTAAATTTAACAATTGTTAAGTCCGTTGTAACTTTAATAAAGTGATCATTACTCGGCCGTTTTTTGAATTATATCCATATTGTTATTACTTACGAAATGAAAGTAAACTATATGTAATTTGTCAGATTTGTGAAAAAGTTTACATGCATCTAATATAAATATTGGCGAATGTCCACTAGAATCATATATACTCTTTTTTAATGCGCCTCACAAAAAAAAATCACACATAACACATACGGTTAGCAGGTGTGTTTCAGAGAAAACATAAATACAATTACCTTACCATATTCAGTAGAAAAACGAAAAATACTAAACTACTTAAATAATTTGCATATACTTTTTCAGTCAGTCGTAGATTAAATATAGTTATTACCAAACGAGTAGGTAACATTCTTGTCAAATAAACTTTTATTATTATCATCCTTTTAACTTTTAACTTTGTTACCTTCACTGGCAGTACATATTTTCTTTAAGTTAAGATTCATTAGTTCCATCTGAACTTCTATAATTTCTTTCGTCAATTCTACATTAACTGCAACATAACAGTTTGGTCTAACCTCTTTTAAGATACTACTGAGTGTTTCTAAAGCATCGTATCTCTTTTTTTGGACTGCATATTCCGAGTCAATATCTTGTTCATAAAATGCAACAAATCTATGATCAGTAAATATTAAGAATCAGTAAAAAAGGTTTTTAAAACATATATAAAATCATAAAAAAATAATTAAATAAGTAAAAAACAATGGATATAACTAAGGATTGAGCATATATTTGATTAACATTTACTAAGTTCTTGATGTTATCTTAACTAATATATTTTAGAAATCTCTCGAAAACGGTTGCTCTTAAGGTTAAGATAATTTTAAGATTCTATGTAGAACAATTTATATTTTTTGTATTTTAAAATAATTTATTAAAAATGCTTCTTAATTTAGTTTCTATTATATGTACCTATAAAGTTCACTCAAATCCAAACACAGATTAACGTATTGTAGTGGGTAGTCTCTTAGGGTATAGTACAATCTAGCCCGTTTAATCCATTTTTGCATGTTGGCAAACAGAACTTTTGCTTCTTGTATAGTTTCTATTTTTGAAACCGGTAATACAGGTGCTTCGACTTGCAATCCTTTGAAGGGTAACAATGGTTTATCAGGTTTGGTAGGTGGTTCATTTGCTAAAATTAAATGTATAGTTATGACATAGTATTAACACCCCAATGAAAATATAAATGCATAGTGCTTCAATATATGTAAAATAAAAATTTTACGGGTTTTACAATAAAGCTTTAAAATAATGGAAAAATAGGGGAGCTGCGAGTTTAACGGTCGCAACCGTTTGTAAACAAAACAACAATGAATAGGCGGATTGAGTAACCCTCAACCAAGCTAGCAACAAAACATGAGCGTAATTAAAACCACATTGAGCAAAAATGCATTTTTTTCAAGATGGGAAAACCTTTATTAGCTAGCAAAAGAGTTAACAAAAACTTTTTATGTAGATTGGAAACGCACCACACTCGATGAGAAATGCTCCAGAAGGAAATTTTATTTTTTGTTAAAGATAACATGCTCTATAGTATACAGACTTATATACAATATACATTTTGATAAATAACGAACGAACGTAAAGTTATCCGGAGGTAAAATACCCCTCCATTCGATTCTCCGGGCGAGGGGTACATTTGGGGGGCCACCATCGAAAAGTCTGATATCCCCTTACAAATATATGTGGCTTAACTCCAACGTAAACTCTGTTCACCATTATCTTCAATCCTCCAAACCCCACATACTATTTCTCACCGAAACCAAGTAGTCCCAAAACAGCAACAACCACCTCCTTTTCCCAGGTTATGAACTCATTTCATCTTTTCGACCCCATGGCGGCGTTTGTGCTTACGTTCAATTGACCTGGCTTGTGCTAGGGTTTCTAACCTCGAATCGGGTAGACCTGATATTCTTTGGCTTAAACATTCTTTCAGATCTTCTACCAAATTTATCTGCTGTATATACCGGTCCCCGTCCGACATTTCCTACAACGAGCTCTTTGATTTCCTTTCATTAAAGATCGACAATATTATTTCCCAGTTTCCATTGGCCGAAGTAATCGTTCTCGGGGATTTTAATGTTCATAATAAGGATTGGCTAGGATCCACAAAAACGGATACACAAGGCAGAGCAGTAGAAAATTTCGCAATCAGCAAGTCGCTCACCAATCTAATTATGGAACCTACCTACTTTCCTAGGGTTCCCACCCATAATTCTAACCCCCTAGATCTCTTTATTACTTCCACCACCGAACTCTATCAAGCATCAGTAACTGCCCCCCTTGGTCGCTCTGACCATGGTTTGGTCACCGTATCTTACTCCACTCATTTTGAGGCAACTGAAAGCATGCCGCCACGAACCGTCTGGCACTACAATTCGGCCGACTGGGATGGTCTGAGCGATTTCTTTGCCAGCTACCCTTGGTATCCTACCTGCTTTTCTACTTTCGATCCTTCCGAAATATGTAAACAAATTACCGAAACAATTCAACTAGGCATCGAGACCTATATTCCCCACACTAAAAAGAACCCCATAACTTCAAATCACAAACCGTGGTTTTCTAAATCCTGTGACAAAGCCAGACTTTTAAAAATTCAAGCCCACAAAAAGTTTCTTCAAAACCCCAGTCCCGAAAATCGACAGGCTAGCATCGAAGCGAGAAATCAGTATAATCAGACTATCTCAGAAGCAAAAGACCGTTTTAACAATCGATTAAAAGATAAAGTTCTCTCTTGCTCAAATGGCAGTAAGGCTTTCTGGTCCTTTGCCAAAAATATTAGTCAGAACTTTTGCACAAATTCTTTTCCATCCCTAATCTCTGAAGATGGAATTGTCTCTACCTCCAAAGGAAAAGCCGAACTATTTGCCAAACAATTTGCTGCCAATTTTACGCTTGATCCTCCTATTAATCTTCCCCTTCCAACATTTGTCCCTGTTTCTCATAAAATGTCCGATATAATTTTTAAAGTCAAACAGATCAAGCGTATTTTCTTCTCTTAATACTAAAAATCGTCTGGGCTGATGGCATACCAGCAATCGTCTTAAAAAATGGGCACCCGAGCTTTTCACCCATCTTAACTCGCCTCTTTCGAACCCTTCGCATAATGGATTTTCCCGGAGAGTTGAAAGCTGCACGTGCAACCTGTCCCCAAAAAAGGATCCAAAAGTCTCCCTTCCAACTATAAACCTATATCTCTTCTTTCAGTTGTTTGCAAAGTAATGGAAAAATTCATTAATTCCCAAATCTTAAAGTATCTGGAAAAACATAAGATCTTACATGATAGACAATATGGATTCCGTCACAGTAGATCCACAGCTGATCTTTCCTTTGTCTCACACAACTGGAACAAGTCCCTTGAGTTTCTTGGTGAATCCCAGATCGTTGATCTTGACATATCCAAAGCTTTCGATCAGGTCTGGCATGATGGGCTTCTTAACAAACTTCCTTCTTACGGTCTTCCACCTAAGCTTTGCTCTTGGCTTTCCAGGTTAATTTCTAATCGACGTATATCAGCTAGTGTAGATGGTCATTCCTCCAGCTTCTACCAAATTAATGCTGGGGTGCCCCAGGGCTCAGTGCTGGCACCCACGCTGTTTCTTCTACACATTAACGATCTTCTCTCTTCCACAATTAATCCCATTCATAGTTTTGCTGACAATAGTACCCTCCACGCTTCTATACCCAGGGGTATGCGGATGACATCACTATACTTGTCGTGGGGAAGCATAACAAAACAAACTCGGAGCTAGAAAGGGCACTGAGAATTGTGGAGGATGGGCAACAAGGAAAACCTTACTGTTAATCCTAGCAAAACTGCGCTAATACCCTTCACTAGACGAAGGAAGCTGGATGATTTAAAATCTCCTCACTTCTTCGGTACCACAATCGGCTATGTTCAGGAGGTAAAGTACCTTGGATTAACTCTGGATTCTAAGCTAACCTGGAATCCACATATGCAGAATGGATTAATAAGGGCAAAATGGCTCTAATGGCTACCAAAAGAGCTGTGGGGAAGAATTGGGGATTTCAGCCACGCATAGTACACTGGTTGTACACTGCTGTGGTAAGACCCATGATAACCTACGGTTCAACTATCTGGTGGCCAAAATAGAACAGAGAAAAGCAGACCCTGAGTTATCCAAACTCCAGCGACTAGCATGTCTCTGGATAACGGGAGCTATTAGAAGCACTCCAACTGCAGTCATGGAAACCCTACTAAGCCTCCCCTCTTGGTATAATTATTAAGGCGGAGGCGAGGATTGGGGCATACAGGCTTGAAATGTAACGGCAACTGGTGCTCTGGGCCTGCCTAGGACACACCAGAATAACGAGCAGTATCACAAACCCAATATTTGAGATGGGGAGTGATACAATGCCGAAACGAATAAATACACACAGACCATACAAAAACCCCGCTTACCTGGGGCGGGTGAGCGATCTCCTGGTCAGTCTCGGAAGTTGGTTTGGTATACCGATGGATCCAAGACTGACAATGGAGCCGGCGCAGGAATACATGTATGACCCCAGGTTCAATGCTTATGCTTCCCTGGGGAAATATGCCACTGTTTTCAGGCGGAAATATATGCCATTGAACTTTGTCTGCGAGAGAACTTGAGGAGGAGATATAAGGGCAGGGACATTACTATCTTCTCTGATAGTCAAGCGGCCATAAAAGCTTTGGCATCGCAACAAGTCAACTCAAGGTTGGTTTGGAACTGTCTGCAATGCCTCCTAAACCTGGCTAACCACAACAAGGTTACACTTTCCTGGGTGCCAGGACAGGGGAATACAGGGCAATGAAAATGCAGACTCCCTGGCCAGGCGAGGCTCCGCAGCAATGTTTGTGGGTCCTGAACCTGTTTTTGGAATACCAAAAGCCTCGGTTCGTGGCTACATGACTCGGTGGATTCAAACACAACATCAGTCATACTGGAACCACATTCCAAGGCAAAATCACAGTAAATCAATGCTGGACTCACCATCGAAAGCATTGACAAGTGAACTACTAAAACTAAATAGGAATCAGATTAGGATAGTGACAGGATTAATAACCGGACACTGCACCCTAAGAAAACATATGCACACTATGGGCATCTATAGAGAAGAACCCATTTGCAGACTATGTGACGAAGAGGAGAGACAGCCTCTCACATCATATATGAGTGCCCTGCACTTACATACTGGAGAACAAACCAAAACCTCATGGCGGACACTAACCACCAGGAGGCTGGAGACCAGAAGAGAACAGTAAAGGGCTACTACACCTGTCTAAGGTGTCAAACCTTTTAACTGAAAAAAATACACAAGAGATACAACAAGCCCTGTAGGCTGCAGTGTCGAGGCGGACAAAACCTCAACTTGTGTATTTACTTTATCAATCAATCAATCAACCCTCCACTCTAGTATTCAATTCCTTAAGCCACCGTGTAATCCTGATTTCGAAAACAAGCGCAGGTCAATGCAGATATCTCTTTCACAAGACCTCAAACTTATCTTGATTGGGGCGCCAAAATCTTGTTCAGTTTAATGCCTCGAAAACACAGCTGTTCGCTGTCGCGAAAAAAGTCTGCAAGTGCTCATCCCTTACATATGAGCGGCCAAGTCCTGTAGAACAAAGAGTCGTTTAATCTTGTCGGCGTTACTTTTGAGAATAACCTCAACTGGCACAAACACATTTTATCCATAGCTTCGGCAGTTTCAAAAAAGATTGGATTTCTCTTCCGAGCCAGAAAATATTTCTCTTCCAATCTGTACACTCTGTATGTATCCCAAATCAGACCCTCTTTAGAATATTGTTCTCATGTCTGGGGAATGGCGTCCCCTACAACACTTAGCATTCTGGACTCCATTCAAAGAAGAGCCGTTCGTCTTATTAATGATCCAAAGCTCACAGAAAGACTTCCTCTTCTTGCCCACCGTCGAGCTGTAGGGGATCTGTCCCTCTTCTATAGGTATTTTCACGGCTTCTGCTCAGAGGAGTTGACCAATATAATTCCTTCTCTGGCAGCTCCCAACAGAGCAACACGTAGTGCAACTTTTATGCATCCTTTTACCTTCAGTTAGAGAGGCCCCGAACTTCCCGCTTTCTTCGTTCCTTCATCCCTAGAGTGTCAAGACTATGGAACCTGCTGCCCGCAGAAGTTTTTCCTTCTCCTCCCAATCTCCAAAAATTTAAGTCCCGTGTGAACAAACTCCCTCTCACCACACTGAAGACACCCACGGTACGTTAGTACTTAGGCATCAGCCTTCGTGGACTGTCCCAAGATAAAAAAAATTGATAAATAAGTGAACTATATCAAAGACAATTGTAGTTATCACTATAGACGCCCAGTCCCTTTGTATAAATACTTTTTGCCGACAATCGAATTTTATTAGAATATTTAATTTTTACCTGCTGAGGTACCTCTCAGCGTTGCCGTTTTGACTTCTTACTATGTCATAGTCTATTTAAAGCGTAGGCTCCCTCCGCACATATTTATGTTGCAAAAACAACACACTGCTTTTTGCACATATATTAGTCGAGGAAACGAAGTAATGCACGATGAATTTTTTGTGCTGTAAGATGGATTTAAATGCGGTTTTTGGTATTCGATTCGTATGAACCTCTAAAAATTTTGTAAACAAATTTTTATTAACGGGAAATGAAAAACTGCGTTGTGCATTCGAAAAATAAATTTTTAGAATGCATTTTATACTTTGTAATTAAAAAAAATATATGTATATAATTGTAAACTTAAAAATGCATTTTTTAATACACAAATCCAGTTTTTCATTTTCCATTATAAAATTTGTTTATTAAGTTTGTAGCCGTTCATACGAAGCAAATGCAAAAACCGCATACAAATCCAATCTGCAAAAAAAAATTGTTGTTAAATCTTAAAATTGATATTTAAAAAAAAAGAAATATTTGTCTTTACACGTGGAATATGAAACAAATTACTAGAAATTGCGAAACTGAAATTAATGCATTTTTATTTTCAAAATAAATATTTTTTTTTTATAATATTTAAAAGATTTTTTTTGGTAAATCTCGAGAAAGGGAGCGGATACGATTTCAATTTAAACTGGATTTTGCAGTACAAACATAGAGTATTCGAATCCCGCGCCCCGTTACCTTTCACATTTTTATTAATCTTACCCATGCTTCAGAGGTACCGTGCATAGTTAAATATACCGATTATTTAAGCAGGAATATAAAATATAATTAAATAAGAAAAAAATTACTATCCAATTAAAATTAACGCGCGACCTAAATTGTTTCCCATGTTTCCCAGTGTAAGTGGCTTCCAATTCCCCCGGAACTTAATTTTTTAAAATTTATTTCAGTCCTAAAAATAAATATAGAACCTTGTTTGTAATCATAAGGAGTAACCGCAACAACTGCCTGTTTTTTTTTACAATTTACAGAGAGCTAAGAAAAAACATGCAATTATGAATTTTATACTAATTTACTCGCCGCAAAAATTTAACATGAGCATTGCTTTTCGTTTTTTGCAAATTTTAAAAAATCACCCCCATTTAGGGGTTGGAAAATCGCCAAATCTGAAGAATTGCGAAAATTGTAGTGGTATTAAAAGTTTCTTCTTACTGCGATTTTTGTTTCAAATGGGCCTTAGAAAAATGAAATAATATATTTTCATCCCTAAGAAGGTTGTAAACCAACCCCCATAAACTATGTGTGGGTGCAATCATCCCCTAAAATTTATAAAATCGTATACAACTTGAAAAATTGCAAAACATCGGATTTTTTAGGACATGTCTAATAGGAAACAAATGTTTATGATAATCAACTACCCTATTCTAAGGGTGGAACTAACCTTATCAAAAGGAAAAATTAAATAAAATACTAGCTTTTTCAAAAAGAGTCTTAGTTGGTATTTTTTTGATCCAAATATATAAACCAGGTGTAACTAGATTTTTCTAGTTTACTTTTAACCAAAACCACCCCTGCAAGGAGGTATACTCATCCCCTAAAATATAGAAAATCATATACAACTTAAAATTGTTAAAAAAATATTTACTTGTTTTGGGATATCCCAAATATGATGGACAGTTTAGAGTAAGTTTTGATAATAAACCACTCCTAAAATTAAGGGTAAAGAAACTTGCATTATCAGAAAAATTAAATAAAATGTTAGCTTATGCAAAAAGCGTTTTGGCCTCCTATTTTTCATCCCAGTTATATAAAATAGGCCTTCTTAGGTTTTTCGAGTTCATTTCTAATCAAAGCTACCTTGCAAGAGGGTAAATGCATCCCCTTAAATATATAAAATCGTATAAAACTTTTAAAATATTAAAAATATATTTAGATGTTTTAGAATATCTCAAATATAACATGACTTTTCTTACCTGCTTGTTATACTTGGATCAAAAAAATACGAAGCTAAGACTTTTTTTGTAAAAGCTAGGATTTCATTCATTTTTCTCACTGATAAGGGTAGTTTTACCCTTAGAAAAGGGTGGTTGACTATCATATACATATATTTTTTATTAGACATGTCCAAAAATCCTTTTTTTCCAATTTTTAAAGTTGTACATGATTTTATATATTTTAGGTGATGATTGTACCCCCACATAGTTCATGGGGGTTGATTTACAACCTTCGCAGGGATGGAAATGTATTATTTCATTTTTTCAAAATCCATTTGAAACAAAAGTTGCAGTAAGAATAACTTTTAATACCACTGTATTTCTGCAATTTTTTAGATTTGGCATCTTTCCAACCCCTAAATAGAAGTGATTTTTAAAAATTTGAAAATACGAAAAGCACTGCTCTTCCCAAATGAATAAATGTGAAAAACAGGCACTTTTTAAGCGGTTTTTGCGGTCACTGTTTTAAATATCAAATATTAAAATTAATAATTATTAAAAGGTTACTCTAAACACGAATTAAATTTTAGGTGTCGATCATATAGTTATAAGGTATTTATTAGTCTAAATAATTTTAATATACATAGATAAATACTTACCACAGTTTATAATCAATTGCTTACATAGTGTACGATTTTTGTAGGAAAAACGAAAAAGCCAAACTTTATCTGCTCTTCGACTCACTCGGCAGTCATAATATTGACATAGATTTCCCGACATTTTAACAAGAATACAAATTTTAATTACCACAGGGAAAACACAAACAAATTACAACGCACAAATGGCAATACGATATGCTATGAATTAAACAAAAACGTTTTTTTTATTTAACTCCAAAAAACTAGCCGTTTTTTGCTTTTTTGATGGCCACACTTTAATTAATAATTATCACTTTATTTGCAAATAGCAATAAACTTAAAAATACATGCGTTTATTTGGATTTCATTTATAAAAAAAATTAAATAAATTTAGGTGAGCCTATACAAACATTTCTTGTTATGTAGGGATGTCTTATAATAAAAAATAGAATTTGAAAAAATTTGAAATCATGTTTACCAATGTGTATTCTTAGACTAGGTATAAATATATTTTAGGAAATAAGTACACAGTACAAGTTTAAATAATTAAAATTATTATTTAATAAAGAAAAAAAAATAATATTAAGATTAGTAAAACGAATATAAATTCGAAGCCTATTTTCGACAAAAATAATTTCTACTTTCTGTTACTTCTTTTGTTGGTTTGGCAACAGTGTTCGTTTATGCAGCAGTGTGTGCACGTATATTCTCTCGATGGACGCTCGCTCAAGGAATCTCAGCAAGCGAGCGTCCAAACCTATAACCAAAAATTTTACATTGTTCTGTGTGTCTATAGTGGTAACTACAATTGTCTTTGACTATATGTACATAGCAGCCACTTAAAATATATAAATTATAAATCTTTAACAATATGTAGTAAACTCGACAACAAAACAAGGTGGTCACGATCTTACTTTTCGATTACGATTATCTTTAGATAACAATTAAAATATTTCAACACACTTTAAAAAGAAGGAGTTTAAATAGACAACTGTACCCAAAGTCGGGAGTCCGGGGATGGACACTGATAGTTGGGTTAGGAGCGGCTTCCCCTATGAAGGAAATGTACGCCCGAACCAAGTTAAGGGAGTTGGTAAACGGATCCATACTGGGTGTTGCAATTTTTAGAGACTCCCAATAGTTTATGAGTCCCAAGCTCCAGTGAGCTTAGGATTAATGAATTATTGGGTGTAAAGTTCCATATAAGAGATACAGTGTCACATAATGTATGTTCCAAATAGATGTGCAGGAGCCGCCGTCTCCATCGAGCAAATTATAGTACCCCACAGAATACATGTTAAACAAGTGGTACTAGCCATAAACAAAAGTACATAAATGCCGGAGCGGCCATCTCCGTCTAGAGTACTATACTGCCCCTCAGTTTACATTGACAAATACATTGCAACAATATGTTTTTAAATTGGATTAGAGATATCTAGTAGGTTCAGTTCACCTTTTAACATTCCTAAACAGAATATTTGCCGTGTCTGCTGTTTAATGTTTATTGGAAGCTTACTTACCTTTTTCTCTAGAAACTTCTTTTGTATCTTCGTTCTCGATATCCATTAAACATTTCGCTTTACGGCTGCTTTCAAAAAGTTGTAATCCATAATATACCCATGATCTTGCTAAATCAGCTTGCATAGCAAATGTTTCCGGATTAGGTATCAAGCAAGCTTCCAATGGGTTTAAAACTGCTTCAGCTGCAGATAGATGATATCTGTAAACACATAAGTGAAACTGAAAAAGATTACTTAGGCAAAACACGGCTAGTATATTAGAATGCACACTTCTTATGGTGATTTAAACATTTACGTTACAGTTCCTACACGGAAGTATATATTCACATTTCATAGAAACCAGAGCTATCAAAACTTGAAGTACTTAAAGTAAAGTTTTACTTTAAGTACTTTTTTTTGCTGATAATATAATGATATTTTAGCGAAAGCAGTCAAGTTATTTTAATAATTTGTCTGTTATTTCCAGATAAAATAAATACAGATTTTCGAATAAATTTGAAAAAAATGTGTAACCATGTAATGTTTAATATGTATTAATTTAAATTTTATTTTAAACTTTTTTTGGGGTTTGCGCAAACCTGCAAACCTAAAGAAGAGCCGCCAGTGCTGCTCATATGAGTGGTATTAAATCAGCATTAAAATATTTCATTATATTATTTTTAGTTTCTAATAAATATAAATATAAATATATATATATATATATATATATATATATATATATATATATATATATATATATATATATATATATTATATATATATATATATATATATATATATATATATATATATATATATATATATATATATATATATATATATATATATATATTTTATATATATATATATATATATATATATATATATATATATATATATATATATATATATATATATATATATATATATATATATATATATATATATATATATATATATATATATATATATATAATTAAATTAAACAAATTTTTAAAGAGATGAATCCGCCGCTAATCGGTGTCGATTCGTATCATCCGACGCTAACTCTGGATCTTGACATTAATATAAATTTTGAAATAACAAAATATAATAACCTACTTAAAGTCTAATTATGGATGTTCGAACGAATATTTCGAAAATATAGATTGGAGCTTTTTATCATGTAATAATGTTGACAATGCTGCTGAAATGTTGTATACTGTATTGTATCTCGATTTGTATGTTCCAAGAAGTAAAAGGTCATCTTCAAAATTTTCCAGTATTTTACTACAAAAACTTTTTCTCTAATTAAAAATAAAAACAAGATTTTTAAAAAGTAATGAAATTCAGGTGAGGCCAAAGTCCGGAACAATGTCGCAAATTGCTTATTAGTTTTAAAATTTACACACAACTTATAATCTATTTAAATATGATAAAGTAGAAGTAATATACTTGTTGGATTTATTTTAATATACATTTAAGAAGGCAAATGCCTTGTGAGGCCTGGCCTCACCTGCCTCTTGCTATATACTGATCGCCACTGATAGCAGCTGACTATAACACTTTCGTCCAGAATACCGAGAGCAATATCCTAATTAGTAGGTATCATAATAATAGAATTATCAATTGACAGTGTCGGCATTTACATATATCCTAGCTGCATGAAAAGTATAGGGCGTAGGTTTGGAGAGGGGGGCTGTCGATGTAAAAGTATATTATTCCCAAAAAACCTTGATTTTTACAAATATTGAGATAAAATAAATGTTGAACGACAAATCCATAAACCTAAGTGTGACAGCTTCAGCACTGAAGAAAAATGAAAATAAGTGCCTATTAGAGAAATAAAATATTACTTAAATAAAAATATGTCGCCTTTGAAGGGGGCACAGCTTGGCACTTCCCATCCCCTAAATACGCCTTAAGATATGGACACAACTAACATTCAGGACCGTATCTAGAAATGGCCGCGCCCTTGGCGGGAATTAACATTTGCGCCCCCCTCCCCCCGCCCACCGAGAGATTTGGGATGAATGGAATACCCTCTAATGAAAACGGGGATTCCAGGGGTTTTTCCCCGAAATTTTACAAAATATAGTCAAAGTTATAGGTTTAAAGTTTTTTGAACCGAGAATTTCGTTTCGTTAAAATACCAATTTTGTGGTGGAATTTGTGTCAAATTCTATATTTTCTTTATATGAAAATATTAGCCTACTATTTAAAAGAGACATGATTTACATAAAACAACTGTTTGTATCTGACTGAAAGAAGTAGAATGTAAATTCACTATACATTTGCGGATGATTAAATTTAGAATACATTTTCTCGGCAATAAAATCGTAGTTACAAAAATACTGTGCATAACAGGCTTACTAAAACGTAACATTTATGGTTTAATAAATTAAATAATATAAAACAAAAAAAACTAGTGCTAACCCCAATTTGTAAAATACCAATTTATCCGCAGCTTAAATATTAAAAAAAAATGCAAAGAGTTACATTCTCGCTGTAGGTATCAGGATAAATTGATATTGTATTAATAATTCATACATTTATTTAGTCTTAATATGTTAAAAATAATTAAATAAAGTATCTAAGTTGAAAATTACTTATAAAATTGTTCTGTTGTAATTTATTTATTTGATTAATTTTGTCAATAAAAATAATAATATGACTACGGTACTGAAAACTGATTTTAAAAAATTCATAGCCGATTTTGCCCCCCTCCCCTCCCCCCAGTAGCTGCGCCCTTGGCGGGCGCCCATCTCGCCACTGCCTAAATACGGCCCTGCTAACGCTGTAATCTGTTCATTTTTGATTGAGAAAAACACTTCAACAAAAATATATGGCATTGATTCAAAGATCACTAGCCATAATTACAACAATTAAAAATGTATTTTATGGTATAAAAGGTCAGTAATCTTAATTCAGAGAACAGGGAGTCAAAGCAATGCCTAATTCGAGAATTGGTAACTATTCGAATCGAGCGTTTTGAAGTTTGGTTTCGAGGATTTATGTAGGCGCGTTACCACCACTCTCAACTTATATCGGCAATGCGCATTACACGACATCCCGAAAAGAAGTTAATTAAGTTACCCTGATTAAGAAAAATAATTTGATATGATTAAAAAAATGTTAATGTTTATAAATCCTACCTAATCCTAAAAGTATTCGGAAGGATTACAAATCTTTAATACTGTTAAATACGTTTTAATTCTAAAAATATGATTTCAGGATTACAAAGTATTTGGGATGATTAAAAATTATAAATACTGGACAAATCAACCCATATTCTAAAAAAATACTGAAATTAAAAATTTTATTTTGGGATTACAAAGTATTTGGGATTATTAAAAATTAATAATATGGAAAAATCATATCATATTCTAAAAAGTTACCGAAACGAAAGTGTTATTTTTGGATAACAAAGTATTTGGAATGATTAAAAGTTATAAATACTGGACAAATCATCCCATATTCTAAAAAGTTACTGAAATTAAGATTTTATTTTAGAATTACACAGTGATTGATAGAATTCAAAATTTTTAATAGTATCAAATCATATCATATTTTGATGATTTTTAGAATTTTTTCCAGCATTGAAAATGATTTCAAATGATTAATCGTTAAATTTTGAAAATGATTTACAGTATTTAAGATGATTTATAAGTATTAAAACGTTAAATATTTTTAATCCTGTCAAATCATTTTTTCTATTCAGGGTAAGTTGATAGCCCAACTGGTTAAAGTCTGAAAAATAGTGACCTGATAATAGCTGCTTACGAACAGCACAAATTCTGACCTAAGTTGAGGGAAACTAACTTAGTTGGCCCAGCTAAGTAAGAATCTGACCTCCCCCCTTGCCCCTGCTAAGGTACCCGGATTTCTGTCTGAGATACAGGGTGGCCGTCCATATTTTGACCCATTTTGATCGCGAATAACTTTTGAACAAATAAAGATATCAAGATGCGGTTTTCGGAAATATACTTATATTTCTTTAAAGTTTATTCTCGTATCTTTACCATTTTTATGTGTCATTCCATTAGCTCAAAAACAAAATGGCCGATTTTCCGATATAGGACAACTTTGTTATTTTAAATGGAACACCCTGTATATGTTTCAATATTTTTAAAATTTAATCTTTCCCCTTTAAAAAAATGTAACACAAGCTATGGTTATCTTAAAAAATAACGCATTTATTGACCTCCAAAGAATTGACTGTATGTCGAATAGGAATATTATTTTAAAAGGATTTTTTGAAAAGTCGCCTGTGGAAACAAAGTTATCTCGTTTCCATAACAGCAACAAGCCTCATTGTAAGCCATTGTTGGTCATTTTTGACAAGTTATTTTAATTAGGAAGCGCAAAATGTTCTCGTTAAGCGAAAAAGGAAAATGTGTTATTATGTTTGCCGAAACCAAATCAGTAAAAGAAACCCAGCGAAGATTTAGAAACATGTTTAATAAAGCTCCACCCACAAAAAATTCAATTAAAATCTGGTACAGAAAATTCTGGAGTACAGGATCTTTAGCCCGTAAAAAGAAATTAGTAAACAATGAGAATTTGCTAAATAAAACGTTACAAATTCTGGAGATAACTCAGGAAGATCCAACATTGTCAACAAGAAAAATCTCAAGTTCAGTCCATATTCCTAAAACTACAGTACAAGAAATCATGAAAAAAGAACTTAAATTAAAGCCATACAAAATTCAAATGTTACAAGAAATAAAAGAAACTGATTTTCCACAAAGGGTGGAATTTTGCCAGAGAATTCAAAATTTAGTAAGGAACAATATACATTTTTTGGATAGACTAATAATGTCAGACGAAGCCACATTTCACCTCAATGGAAAAGTAAATAAGCATAACTGCAGGTTTTGGGCAACAGAAAATCCTCGACAATATAACGAACAGAGATTCGCCAAATGTCACAGTCTGGTGTGGTATGTCAAAGCAAAAAATTTATGGGCCATTTTTTTTTCATGAACCAACTGTAACCTCTTGGACTTACGTTGATATGCTGGAAATATTTTTTATCCCCAATTGCAAGAAGAAAATCTATTGAATTTCGTCTATTTTCAACAAGATGGGGCTACACCACGTTATGCTAACATTACCAAGGATTCACTGACCAACGTTTTTGGAAACCGGTGGATTGGAAGAGGAGGCCCTATTTCCTGGCCACCTCGTTCACCAGATTTGACTGTTCCAGATTTTTTTCTGTGGGGATATGTGAAAGAGAGGTGTTATAGTCCACTTCCCCAAAATTTAGAGCAATTAAAAATTAATATCCGAAACATAATAGAAAATATTCCTGAAGAATTTTTAGTCAATAGTTTTAATAAGTTTTTTCGAATTTAAATAAGTGCGTCGAAGTCGGCGGAAGGCATTTTCAACATTTACAGTAGTTTTTTAAAAAGTAATGTAACCTTATTGTAACTATTATTTTGTGAATAACCTAAACCTTTGGCGATCCTTTTTTTTTTTGTAACATATGAAGCAAATTTTAATTGTTAAATAATATTGTTGGTCGACATGCAGCCAATTTTTCGAAGGTCAATAAATACGTTGTTTTTTGAGATAACCATAGCTTGTGTTACATTTTTTTAAAGGGGAAAGATTAAATTTTGAAAATATAGAAACATATACAGGGTGTTCCATTTAAAATAACATAGTTGTCCTATAATGGAAAATCGGCCATTTTGTTTTTGAGCTAATGGAATGTCACAATAAAATCGTGAAGGTACGAGAATAAACTTTAAAGAAATATAAGTGCATCTGCAAAAACCGCATCTTGATACCTTTATTTGTTCCAAAGTTATTCTCGATTAAAATGGGTCAAAATATGGCCGGCCACCCTGTATCTTCGCTAACCTAAGTTGAGCAAAAGTTGACATTTTTTATCGTTTTGGGGAGTCGTGCGTGTTCGATCAAACAACTTAGCTCAGGTCAGAAACTAACTTTAACTTAGGTAAGAAAAGTGGTTGTTCGTAAACAGCTAATGTTGAACTGTACATAAAATTATTACATTGGAAGTGCGTACTGCATATTTTTTTAACCTACAAATTAAATATAAACTCATTGGCGATTGCCTTGCAGCAAAGCCATAAACCAGACAAGCAAGTACTTTCGGTAATTGTCTCGAAAGTTGCCTTCTCTCCGATTTTGACCAAATTTGGTATATGGGGGTTTTTTGGGGCGCTGATTACGAATCTGAAAAAATATTTTTTCGGCAACGTTTCGTTTTCGAGATATTCATCATCAAAGTTGAAAATCAAACTAACCTTATTTTCACTATATTCCCCATTCTTTTTGTACACAATTCTTGATTTTTATATAAAGTGGCACACAATATTTTATAAACACCCTTTAAAACCTTATATTTTTATATATTTTACACCTTTTTTCCATTAAATTGCGAAGCTCCACTTTCAAGCGGGGCGGCCATGATTCTCTAATGTATATATGGTTGCGGCCACGATCCGACGTGTGAAAGTGGAGGTTTGCAATTAAAAAAAAAGTGTCAAATAGATATAAAAACAACTTTTTAAAAGGTGTTTTTAAAATATCATGTGCCAATTTAGTGTAAAAATCAAGAATTCTGTGCAAAAAGAAGGAGAAATAGTGTAAATAAGGTTAGTTTGATTTTCAACTTTGATGATGAATATCTTGAAAACGAAAAGTTGCCGAAAAAATATTCGTAATCAGCGCCCCAAAAAACCCCCGTATACCAAATTTGGTCAAAATCGGAGAGGAGGCAACTTTCGAGACAATTACCATACTTTCAAACAAACTCATCTTTTTAAATAACTGTAACTCCAAACAAAAATGAAAATTTGACGGGTCGGATCAGTCGCTTAACGCATCATAAGCACAAAATACACAAATCATAAGTAGCAGGTTGGTTCCATTTCTTATCGGTGGTTATACATAATATACAATTGTTCCTCTCTCCTTCTCTTTGCCATGGTTACTTACTAGGTGTTTTTCCCAATCAAAAATAAACAGATTATAGTTTTACTGAAGAACACTTCGACCATACCTACTAAAGGCAACCTTGCCATTTTGCCGTGCCAAAAAGGGGGCGTGCTTGTAGACTAATTAGTGCTTTTTCTCTTGCACGCTTATTCGCCGCCTCTAGGTAGGTATAGGCTCGAAGGGAAGACATTATGGATATTCGTGTCGTTTTAAAGATACGAGAAGCGTATCAGTAGTCAGTATTTTATAAAACGTTCACAGAATTTGTCGAATCGTCTTTGTGATTTGTTGTTTTTTATCTGTAGTCTGTAGTCCTTGTAGTTACAGGGCATTTGTTTTTTTTGCCTTCCAAATTTTAATGCCATGATAATTTCCAATAATGTTTTATTATTAAAATCACAAACATCTGACGATGGAGAAGACAAATACGAAAAAATATTGCAAACCAATAATTTTAAGGTTAAACAGGTAAAGACATTGGTTTTTAATTTTAAAAATATTGAAATATTAAAAGACGAATTAAAAGATAGTGATAAATACAGTGGTCTTATTCTGTCAAGTCCTAGATGTGTACATGCAGTTTATTTAGCATTTGAACAGGACAACTGTTCAGCGCAATGGAAGAAGAAAAATAATTTTGTCGTAGGAGAAACTACACATAAAGAAGCTTTAGAAAAACTTTCTCTTGAATGTCAAGGCAAGGAAGCAGGAAATGCTGTTAATTTATCTAAAGTTATTTTGGAAAGTAAGTTGACCATTTTCAGCTCGATTTTCAGCCTATAAATTATTAAGTATTATTTGTAATTGTAAGTATATATCAAGCAAGTAAAATCTGACAAAAGTGAGGGTAATTGTTTACAAAACGGTTTTCTGCTGTTTTTGGATTAAATGGCAAAATTTTATATAGTCGTATTCTAGTGTCCTCAGGGATTGCAAATATACTTGCGCAGAAGAGAAATTACGTGTTTTAATATTTTTTATTTCAGTTTTAAAATTTAAAATTGCCATTAGTTTCTTCATATAATGCGAAAACTCCCCGTTATGACAAGAAACAGCAAGAAATTATTTTTAAGGTTAACCGTGCAGTGTTGCCAAATCGGGGTCTTTTCCAATACGTCCCCGCATTTTCACGTCCGAAATTTAATGGGGTAAAATAAAAAGCCACTTTGCTTACCAGAACTAACCATGACCGACCTTGTAGACAAATTCAAAAGCTTTTAGTTCTAGTCGGTCATGGTTAGTTCTGGTAAGCAAAGCAGCTTTTTATTTATCCCAATTATATTTCAGACAGACAGAATGTCAAAAAATTTGATGGCTTAAATTAGTGATGTAAATTTCCGTATCCTTTTGATATTCGGATTATACGTATTCGGAATCAAGAGAGATTCGGATTCAATATGTGAATACGTATCCATAAGAAGTCCATATAACATAGGCAACCGTAAATATAGAGCGCGCAGTCGCGCACAGCTGATACCGGACGTGCCGGTGCGGCGGGCGAATAGAGGAAAGGATACGAATTCAAAGACAGTTGCAAGTAATCAACAGGGTTGGCGCAGCTGCTTCAAATTCCGCTTTATGTTACAAAAAATTTCTCTATTTTCGCTATGCCTATCAAAATGTTTGTTCTGTTAAAAAAATATATAAAATAAACTAAACGGCGATGAGGTAAATAATAGGTTACGGTTAAAAATATATAACAGTATACTTAATTTTATTATTTTATTAATAGTTATAGCAAGGCAACATAGAAACAAATATCCGTTTCAACATAGGAACAAAGAATATAAAACAACAAACCTTTTTTTCCTTCCCTGCATTTTTAATTTATAAGATTTTAAATTTTTTAAAATGGGTTACGTTAAACTCGAAAGGTAAACAATACTGTTTTTTGCTTGAAGGTCAAGTCTTATTAAAAGTAACGCGGATAAAGTTAATTCTATTTTTTTTTGTTTTATTATCTAGCATATAAAAGAAAGTTTGCGCAACATTTACGTTTCCGTGAGGGAATGACGACATTATTAGCGCTTATTTTTTCGCATTAAAAAATAAATATTTATTAAAAAAAAAATAAGTTTTTTATGTATGCCCAAAGTGCTTTAATTAAGGACAGCGCCATCCAGGGATAAATGGAAAAATCTTTATAAGACAGCTCGTAACGATTACGGATCCGATCGCATATTCGAGCCCGCGTCGATGCCGATCAACCGGCAGTTGGAAGAATTCATCCGCTCCCGTTTCGATACCGAATACGTATTCGAATTTACGGACTGATTCCGGAATATACGGATCCGTTTAATATTCGGATTCAACGAAAATTTGGATACGTATTCTTACATCACTAGCTTAAATTGATTAAATCTGGCATCACTGAGAACCCCCAAGTTTGTTTTTTCCTAAAATTTAAAAAATTACACAATTTTTTGTTTGTGTGCACGTAAATTCGTATTCCTAATAAATAACAGAAGGTGTGTATACCAAATATTAACCATATAATAGTAAAATAGCAGAAAACCGTTTTGTAAACAATTACCAAAGTGAGATGATCACACACAACAAACTTTTGTTCCGTTACTTTGATAATTGATAAAAAAAACATTCTAAAAGACCTTACAATTTGTTAAAGTAGAAGATGTAAATTGCACAACCCATTATTGACAAATTTTATTATTATTCAAATAAACAGTTGTAAGAGTTATTCCGAGTTCTGCTTTTATTAGAGAAAGTGTACTGTAAGACTACAAAATAAAAAAAGGTTAATTGTCTCGAAAGTTGCCTCCTCTCCGATTTTGACCATTGAATTTGGTATACAGGGGTTTTTTGGGGCGCTGATTACAAATCTGGAAAAATATTTTTTCGGCAACGTTTCATTTTTGAGATATTCATCATCAAAGTTGAAAATCAAACTAACCTTATTTACACTATTCCTTCTTATTTTTTGCACAGAATTCTTGATTTTTACACTAAATTGGCACACACTATTTCAAAAACACCTTTTAAATACTTGTTTTTATATTTATTTTACACCTTTTTTCCATTTAATTGCAAACCTAAAATTTCAGACCGTCGGAACATCTCCGCAACTCCGCAACCATGTATACACTGGGTAATCATGGCCGCCCCGCTTGAAAGTAAAGTTTTGCAATTTAATGGAAAAAAAGTGTAAAATAAATAAAAATACAAGGTTTTAAAAGGTGTTTATAAAATATTGTGTGCCACTTTAGTGGAAAAATCAAGAATTGTGTACAAAAAGGAGGGGGAATATAGTGAAAATAAGGGTTAGTTTGATTTTCAACTTTGATGATAATATCCTCGAAATAGCTTGCCGAAAATATTTTCCAGATTCGAATGGCCCCCTCCTCTTTTAAAAATTTGGTAAATCGGAGGGAGGCAACTTTCGAGACAATTACCAAAAAAAGCGGCAGTGTTTTTGTTATTATATATGACTGAAATTTTTGGTAATTGTCTCGAAAGTTGCCTCCTCTCCGATTTTGACCAAATTTGGTATACAGGGATTTTTTGGGGCGCTGATTAAGAATATGCAAAAATATTTTTTCGGCAAAGTTTCGTTTTTGAGATTTTCATTATTAAAGTTGAAAATCAAACTAAGGTTAGTTTGATTTTCAACTTTATTATGATTTGATACACACGAGTCCTCCTTTTTTTGCACGGAATTCTTGATTTTTACACTAAATTGGCACACAATATTTTACAAACACCTTTTAAAGACTTATTTTTATATTTATTTTACACCTATTTTTCCATTTAATTGCAAACGTTCACTTTTACACGTTGCAATATAGCCGCAACCCTGTATAGACTGGGGATTTTATAAGCAAATATGGCCGCTGCCTTTGAACTTGAAAAAATCAAAAATTGAACACAAAAAGAAGGGGGAATATAGTGAAAATGAGGTTAGTTTGATTTTCAAATTTGATGATGAATATCTCGAAAACGAAACGTTGCCGAAAAAATATTTTTTCAGATTTGTAATCAGCTCCCCAAAAACCCCTGTATACCAAATTTGGTCAAAATCGGAGAGAAGGCAACTTTCAAGACAATTACCAAATTTTTTTATGATTATAAGAGGCATTTAGAATGCAAAATGAGATTTTTCTTTTTACTCTTTTTATAATTGGTAACATTTTAAAATTAGTTCATCATTTCATTCTAACTACAAAATATGTTATGTATTTTTTTAGATAAATCTATTTACACTAAACCATTCTTATTTCCTCATGGAAATTTAAAAACAGATACCTTAAATTTGGAACTTGGAAAGGAAGGTTTACAAGTTAAAGGAATTGAAATATATGATACTGTTGTTAATCCAAATATTCAAGAGGATCTTGCCCAGGCCACAGATAAGTTTCAATCAATATCTGAATATGTTGTATTTTTTAGTCCTTCAGGATTTAACAATACCATAGAACTTTTACGGAGGATTCCTATTAATCTTAATGAAGTAAAGGTATGTTAGATGTTAAAATACATTAAAATATTCATTGTCCTTAAAATGATTAACATCTTTTTTCACTAATCTAACTATTTACTTTTTAAATGTTATGATAGATAAAAAAATAAATATTTTGTATGGGATTAATTTATTTACCATTTTTATTAGGATTTGGAGTGCTACTATTATAGGTATAATAAGACTTTATCCACAATCAAAGCAGGATAAATAATTATGTTTTCCGCTATTGTGGATAAAGTCCACATACCTATAATAGTATCTACTAATCAGTAGTTGTTAATACCTTGTGGACCAGGTGAGAACTTTAACCTTTTCCCCTCCGGGACTGGGCCCCATGCTGGTCAAGCTGTTTGCCCGAACAATGAGCTTTAGAGTTAATCAAAGCAGGGCAAACAGCTTGACCAGCATGAGAGTGCGCCAGTCACACCAGGGGAGGTAAAAAGTGCCCTAGATGGTGTAAGACACTATTCTGCAACTGGTCCACACGACATTAACAACTACTGATGGAAGAAATTCCCCAGTACATATCCACATTTAACCAGAATCTTTAATTTTTGGGGACACTTCAATGCTTGCTATAAGGCTTTCACCAGAATCTTATATTCTAGAACATTGAGTGCAGTAGATCCTATACTCAGCGAGGAGGAAAAACAGGAGTCAATAATCTTATTCAATAAATGCATCACACAAGACTTAATCCAATACAAACGTAACCTTAATGTGGCGTGGATTAGCTACAATAAAGTATTTCAATCAACATCTCATAATTTGATGTATCAAGAGGCTGATGTTACTTTGGAAATCAAAGTTCTCCATAACATCTGGAGCTTCAAAGATTATTACCGAATCCATTACGTTTTAAAGCAGCATATTTCAGGGTGACTCACTCAGGATTTTGCTATTCTGTATATCGCTGCTTTCCGTATCCGTGTTTTTCGAGAGATACGCGGATTCTGCTGTGGACCACCTAGAAAACGTGGACATAAGGTAACCCATCTATTTTATATGGACGACCTAAAACTTTACTCAACTACCGAGCGAGACCTACAATACTCTCTTAAAATGGTTAAAGAATATACCAGAGAGAAGGACCGATACAGGAACGATTTAAACGCTGACCAGCTTGCCAGTAGTACGCTTCTCCGCCTTCTACAAAACAACGAAAACTAACGATATTTATATATCGAACAAAACCGCACTTAATATGTCAGAGCTGTAAAGGTCCGAGCTCGGAAGTCATTACAGACGACGTTTACGCAAAATTTGAACTATCTGGATTAAACAACGTGGTTGCTACTAATATGCTAGCAATACCTGTATTGATTTACTCTTTTGAAGTAGTTAAGTGGACGCGAGAGGAACTGCGCGAGCTGAACATCAGCACACGATAAATGATGCATCTTCATCGTAGCATCCATCCGCGCTTATCAACAGCCCTTATTTACCTCCCACGCCACCAGGAAAGTCGCGGTGTTTTAAGCTTGGAGTGATGCATGATCGGTTGGTTTTGAGTCTTGCTTGTCAGGTTCCCAATAGTACAGATCTGGTAAGAGCACACGCAATAGCTAATGTTGAAGCATTTCTATTTAAGGCAGCGTAACGAGCAGCGGAGGAATTCTGCCTTAGGTTTGCGTGACATGACAACTGTCGCATATATTGGAATTAAGCGTTTTCAACTATGTATCAAATTCGTGCGTATAAACCTGATATTGTTCTCGGGAGAAAAAAAATATCTAGATCATCTTCTAGGCTCTGTCCGGAGTATAACATGCAATTGGTTGTCTTGATTATCGGCGTTTTAGGGGCTTGAAGGATAATGTGTTAAAAGAGCTAACCATACAAACAACTGGTGATGAAAATGCAGATATCCGTTGCCCTTTGGTCCCTTCATTTACTGAGGCAAATGAATTTGGCCGAGGATCACTGACCAAGCGAGCGTAAGGAGTGTTTTGATACGGATGGCCTTCCGCATAACGCTTTATGGGGTCAGAGCCATGAGATACATCATGTTGGATCTTTTTTGTAGATAACAAGATAATAATAGTAATAATATTTCATTGGTCGGCTTATACAAAAAAGTATTTACGCAGAAAGACATTTATTGTATAAAAAAGAAAACTCTGCTACTATAATAATTTTAAATCAGGAATATAAAATAACTTCTAATAAAAAACCTCATTTGAAATTGCAAGAAGTAAACGCTAAGAAAACAATACAAGTGCATTACAGCAGGGACAAGCAGCATGTTAAAAACAATGATTAATCATTATTTGTAATTGTAGAACTAACTGATAAGAATTGTTTCTTGTATTGCTTAGTTGGCAGTTTGGTCATCAGTTACCTTGTTGGTTTTATTTATTTAATTTTCAATATACATTTGTAAAATATGAAAAAAAAATAGGTAATGGATCGTCTTAAGCCTAGTTGAGAGGGCAACAGGTGTGGCGGTACCGTTTTTTAAATGAATTACGTAGAATCGAGCATAGAAATATCACTTTTTATTCAGTAACATTTACTGATTTTTCGTATTTCTTGCCTTTTTCATGTTCTGTACAACAACTATGTGGGCACTTATCAAATTTCGGAAATGTCTTTTCAACTGGATTATGAAAACATGAATAATTTTTTTATGACTATCTAATATTTTCTAATGAATTTTAGTCATAGTCTACAACCTGTTAGGCATGAAGTTCTTTAATATGGTAAAAAATAGAGATATTATAAAACATAGGCACTGTTGCGTAATTTGACATGTATCATAAATCATTTTAAAATTTAGAGAATTTTATGTAGGTAAAGATTTCTGAAAAAAACAATTTAAATTTCGGATTTTTTTTCATTTTTTTAAATGATATTTTAAACTGCATTTTAAAATCTCTTTGCTTTCTAAAAAATAACAAATAGATAATAGATTTGCATATAAAAAGCTATTTCTTATAGGTATTATGTTATATTATAAATTTTTAAATAATTTCTTTTTGCATTGAATATGTTACATATTTGTTTTTATCCTAATTAAAAGAATAATAGAATAGAAAAATGTCATAAATTTATAATAAAAAAAGGCTTAAAAACTGGTTTTAGTTTTTCGATGTCTTCAAAAACTGATAGCACAAGAAAATAATAATAAAAAATGACTTTTTAACTATATGTGATAAGGCACAAAATTTGTTAAACTTGCACTTTATTTAACCAATATTATTTTAGTTTATTGCTATTGGTCCTGTTACTGAAACCGCTATCCTGGAAAACGGCTTGCCTGTTTATAGAGTGGCAAAACGACCCAACCCAGAAGAGCTACTAAATGCAATTTTAACGAGATAAAAAAAAACTTAATAGTGTTTACACCAATGAGTTTACATTATTTTTAAAAAAAATTATTTGACTGTTAATAAAAAACCACAAAAGAAATAAAAATTTATAAAATATGAAAACGATAATTTTTATTTAATAATATAAAATAGTATTGCTTTTTTAAAGCCAGTTTAATTATGCTTAAAAAATACCTCTTAGACTTTTTTGTTCTGACTCACCGTTTTACAAATAAAAATAAAAGTACACTTAGCTGTTTCCCAAATTATTTATAATTTTAATATTTTATTTGTACTAATTGTTCAGGAACAATGTATTCGATTTTAACTTTAGATCAAGTGCAGGAAATGGCTTCCCTCTGCTTTAATGCATGCTGTAAATCGCATTCAAATATTTCTTCTGACCCTTTGAAATATTTGAGGTCTCTGGCGAAAACAGCTTATTATACAAATTAATAAATTAATTATTGTTTCGAAAACGGTCAGTCAGGACGACAAAGTCCAGGAGGTACTTTTTAAGCAAAATTAAACTGGCTTTAAGAAAGCAATACTAATGTTTTTCGAAAACCAGTGGCGTATAGTTTTCTTCGCTAAAACAACTTACCGGTACGAACGCCATCACTGGTGTAAGTTCCTTAGAAAATAATTTTGTACACGTTAATGTGACCTGTAATGATACATTTGCGTGTAGCAAAACTTATCTCAATATCTCCAGGGGTTTTCCAGAAATGTGAAATAAATTATAAAAGGCGAAAAACTTTAAACACCCCGTATTATAAAAACAAAGTATTTCCAGACCCATGTTTATATGAACTTTTTTCATATTTTTAGATGTAGAATCTGCCCCTAAATTTTCCTTACAACATTCTGTAACACCCTGTATAACTTCTTGTCAACGTGGTGCCTTTAAGAACAAAAAACCAAATGAATCGTTACCGTGTTTTCTATAAACTTACCTAGCATTTTCCCAGTCTCCTTGGGCTACAAACATCCCTGCAAGCCTAAAACAAGACTCAGACCATCTTAGTACATCGCCATCGGCTAAATCAAGTTGCTTTTCAAGAATATCATGCTGAATTTTTAAGTTTTGATCGGTGGCACCTAGTCTAGCGTATATCCAAGCCAACATCTGCATGTTGTTTATGGTTAATCTGTTTAGTTTTATGAGAGATATTTCGGAGTCTTTCTTGGTATTTAAAAATAGGTCATCGGTACTAAGAAATAAAAATCGTGTGAATAGTATTAATCAACGCCTAGAAAGAATTGTTTGTAATGTTTTTTACATGTATCTAGATATTTTTTGTGTTGTGGTTTAAACTGCAAACAGTGTTTGAATTGGTATTAAGTAACCTGTTTGTTTTTTCCACTGCAATTAGCAGGATTAAGTTATAATTTTTGAAAAATGTTGAATTTGAACATTTTTGAGAATAAATATTTTTGCATTTTAAGAATTATTTAATAATTATACACACATCGTCAAAAGTCTTGGCCCTCCATAGTTTCTTGCAATAAGTTTATAAAAAAGTGATAATGTTTTTATCTTAAATTCTTTATTATTTTATCAATAACACAAAAAAACACGGCAAAAAACTGCGTTATTTCAAAACACCGCAATTTTTTCAGAAAAAGGTCAGCTTTAAAGCAAACACTGGTCGTGAAAACTAGAGAACAATGCCGGGTTATTTGATTTCTCAGTTTATTCGGGCAAGAATAGTGGCCTTACACCAAGAAGGTCTATCTAATCATTTGATTGTGCGTCGTTTGAATATCTCGCGAACGTCAGTAAGACGTATAGAGCTTCTTTTTGTAGTAACGGGTAGCGTCGCACGGAGGCCTGTAAGTGGTAGATCCAGAGTGACATCACAGAGCTTTAGGCCAGAGTTGCCAACTTAGGGGTTGCCCCCCAAATTTAGGGGGGAAAAAAAGTGGGATGGGATTTTTTTAGAGGTGCTATATTTTTAGGGATTTTTATAACTTTAAATATTTATTTTTTTCTAATGTTAAATTAAGCAAAATAAAGGTGTAGTAGTATAATCTGGGATAATCCAATCTAGCCAATCATATTCATTTTTGTACATACCGCCTTAGCGACATTTAGCCAGTAAGAGATTTGTTTCTTGAAGCTTCACATAATTTATGAATAAATATTAAAAAAAAATCTTGCTAAATGATATTATTTATTGATTGTTTTAAATTTATTATTTGTTTAATAATATTTTCTTATTTATTAATTATCTTTAATGTATTACTAATGTAAAAATATTTAATTATTTAATTTATAAATAATGAAATTTTTTAAAGGGAATTCCTGTAATAGTGGGGATTTTGGCGATTTTTGGGACTTTAGGGGGATAAATTTTTGAGAGTTAGCAACACTGCTTTAGGCTTTCACCTCAACATAGAGCTGCCTGTCGTCAGTGGGATGAAGAGCACCGTAATTGGCTTTTGCCTCAGCGGCGCAACGTGCTTTTCTCCGACAAGTCACGATTTGGCTTACAGAATGACAAAGGTCTAGGTAAAGCAGAACGACTTGCCCATGCTAGATAAGTTGTTCCCTATGAAGGAGAAACAGTCATGTTTTGGGGGGTATAATGTTTGGTCGACGTACTCCACCTATTCTTGTTCAGGGAACGATTACAGGTGCTGTTAACGCGGAAAACATTGAACCAATAATTCAACCTTTGCGCAACGAATTAGGAAAAAATTTCATTTTTCAAGACGATAATGCCAGGCCACATCGCACGCAAAGGATTTTAAACATACTGCGAAAAGGAAATATCCAAAGAATAAACTAGCCAGCAAACTCTCCTCACATGAATCCTATTGAACATGTTTGGGCTTACATCACTAGAGCAATATCACTTTGAGAAAATCCTTCTTGCTATATCTTGTCGCTTACATTTATTTATTTATTAACATTTTCAGGGGGGGACAAGACTTTTGACGGTTTGTGTAAATGAAAACAATAAAATCTTTGCTTAATAAGTCAATACTGATTTTAGGACCATCACGGTCCTAAAATCACTATTGATCTATTAAGCAAAAAAATTAATTCAATTACCTAATAAATAATTAGGTTACTACGAAAAATGCAAGTACCTTTCTTTATGGAAACACTACCGAAATGTTGGACAGTCAGAATCTTAAAACACGGCGGGCTTCTTTAAATCCGACGAACGCCGCCTCCGCGCCGATTTAGTATTTTCGATTAATGCTTACCGCCACCGTCTTTATACTTTTTTTTTGGAATAATATGTTGATGTTTGGGGTAGGATATTTTTTTTTCTTTTAAAGTCATTTTATGTTGAACTTGCCGAAAAACCAGTTTAAATAGTGTGACCTGCGCGTATGATCCATATTAGTATAAATATTTTATTTGTTTAGTGTACCGTGTTTAATATACAGTGTATCCAAAATTATGCCTACATGTATTGGTAACTCGGAAACCATTAGAGCTACAGTGTTGGTTAAAGTAGTAAAGTTTTAGACAATTTAATTGCGAAATTAAATCTGCTTTCAGATTGTATTTATCTTTTGTGGTTTTTGAGATAATTAAGAAAAACCAAAATGGTGCATTTTTAACTTTTGCCTGTAGCTCGCAAATTTTTAAGAAACCAGAATGTAGCCGACCCGTAAGGATAAAAAAATGTGCAAATTCTTTGTCAAACTAGTTATCAGTGTAAATATTTTCTTGTCACTTTTCGAACATTCATCGGTATTTTGTGATTTTAATTACAGGTGTTTATTAGTTATGTTCATAGAATTTTGGATTCTTACCTAAACTTTTATAACATTTTGTGATATCCTGATTGTTTCAACAAAAACAAAATGGTAATTTTCCTTGGCAATCACATTAAGCACAGAATTTTATGTCTTTCTGTGTTTAAAGAGTCAAAAAAACTATTTACTTACAGATAAAAAGCGGCGTAAAATGCAAAATATAAATTGTTTTGTGGTATGTTCTGAACAAACAGATAATTCTTAATTGTTGATAGGTAATTGTAATGTTTTTATTCTTATTTTCTAAAACTTCGTAGATGTGTGTATCCAGATTTTAAATTCTTTATTTTTTATAAGTGACATTGACCGTTCATTCTGACTGTAGAGTTTATATTTTTGACAAAATAAAATTGGATAAAAAACTACCGTTAGTAGCATCCGCGCAACCATTCTTAAACATGTTTGAAGAGCGTGAAGATATGGTGTTTACAAATCGACAACTAGATTACTCGCGTCTAGAGATACCCCGTGATCACGAGCTTCTGGACAGTGTTGACACATGAAACACGCTTAAAAAGTAGGATTTTTTCATTATTTGGAAAATAATGTAAAAAAAGCAAATCATAGGTCTTTTCTAATATGTCTCCGCATTTTTACGTCTGATATATAATTGGGGAAAATAAAAAGCCGCTTTGCTAACCAGCACTAACCATGACTTATGGCTTTTGAATTTGTCTAAATTATCCCTACATAAAAGTTATTAACAAAATTTTTATGATTTTTGATATGGTAGAAGTTATAATTTTTTTTAAGTGTAATTATATATTCCCCGGGTTTTTTCCAATACGTTGTTCAAATTTTGTTTATAACTTCTACAAATAATTTAAACAAATTCAAAAGCCCCAAGTCCCAGTCGGTTCTGGTTAGCAAAGCGGTTTTTATTTTCCCCAATTATATTTCAGACGTAAACATGCGGGGGCGTATTAAAAAAGACCCTAAATTATTACATTAAAATTTATTTTTTTAGCCGAGTCCCTGCATAATAAAGCGTTTCATGAGTCAACACTGTCAAGAAGCTCGTGATCACGGGGTATCTCTAGACGCGAGTCTAGATTAGGAGGACCTCTTGCTACTTCTGTTAGAGACAGTAAAGTGAAGTAACGAGCAAGTTATTAAATGCAATAGAATATAACAATTTTGTATTACGTCCCTGTCTTTTTATTTAAAAAAAGTTTCCAAAATCAGTAAGTATCAGTGTTTTTTAGAAAAACATTAAAATACCAAAAAACCGTGTACGGTGTAATTACCGTATTCGGTACAAACGTAATTAGCTTACTTCCCTCGTTTATATAATAACTCATATATTTATTTCTGACTGTAAAAGTAACGAAAACTTACGCTAATTGTCTAAAAAGTGGCCGCAACTCCGAATTTGACCAAATTTGGTATACGGGGGTTTTTTGGGGCGCTGATCACGAATCCGAACATTTTTTGGCGGAAACATTTCGTTTTCAAGATATGCATCATCAAACTTGAAAATCAAACCAACCTCATTTACACTATTCCTCCTTCTTTTTGGAGAGAATTCTTGATTTTTTACACTAAATTGAAACACAATACACCTTTTAAAAACTTGTTTTTATATTTATTTTATACTTATTTTTCATTTAATTGTAAAAATTTACTTTCAAACGCCGCAACCAGGTATACAATAGGCAATTTTTAAACAAACATGGCCGCCCCGTTTGAAAGTGATACTTGGCAATTTAATGAAGAAAAAGGTGTAAAATAAACATAAAAAAGTTTTAAAAAGGTGTTTATAAAATATTGTGTGCCACTTTAGTGTAAAAATCCTGAATTGTGTACAAAAAGAAGGGGGAATATAGTGTAAATGAGGTTAGTTTGATTTTCAAGTTTGATGATGGATATCTTGAAAACGAAACGTTTCCGCCAAAAAAGTTTTCGGATTCGTGATCAGCGCCCCAAAAAACCCCCTTATACCAAATTTGGTCAAAATCTGAGTTGCGGCCACTTTCTAGACAATTACCAAACTTACCTAAAAACTTCAGGTTTACATTTCTTTTCGTTTTCAATAGCCTTTATTAAAAGTTCTTTTGCCCTGTTTAAGTCCCCAAGCCGTGACAAAACATACGTTAAATGATTAACAATCCTCATGTGTAAAAATGCTACTTTGGGATGTTCAGAATACTCCCCTATTAAACTTAAAGCTTCTTCAAGTAGTTCTTTACTTTCTGACAATTGTTGTTCAGCTAGTAATATTTTAGCTTTTTCATAGATTATCGATGCTTTCATTGAAATTATTTTCATATAATCTTCAGAGTCTTTACTATAGTTGCTTAGAATTTCCTCGATTTTGTGTAAAAGAAGTGTAAACTGTTTATGCAAAGGATTTACCGGTTCATCTCCAGCCGTTTTGTTTATGTGTCCTAACTTGTAGGACAGAGAATGTTTTTTTAAATCATTAAAATATTCTTGTAATTCATCTGAAAAGACGGAGGCTGTAGTTTCAGACATTTTAATAATTTTATATATTATTGAGAAGTACTTTTAAATAACCTGTCACTATAATTTTGGACACATTTGATAGTTTTATTCTTAAAATACCAGATACTAATAAAGGTTTAATTAGTATCCTAGGATAAGCGTTATGACAAATTCCGTTATGTTGATGCATTGAGAGGTGAGCAGCAGAGTGTGTAAAAGCGTACTATAAATCTAGTTATAGTTTACGAATTTGTATACAGTCCAATAAATGAAGGGACAAATCTGTAAATAAATCTGTACAGTTTTCCCTTCTGGGGAAATTTTTAGTTCCTCGGAAATGCTTTTGAGCGAAAAAACGTTTGTCAACATTAACAGGTGGGAAAAGGCAGAAAATGGCCCCTCAAGGCCCGAAAAATGGATTTCCCGCTAATATCTGCCAAAATATGCGAACTGGAGAATTTTTGTTTAGACAAAAAATAAAGATCGCCTTGTAATCTACCAAAACGGTCCTTATACTTTTTTTCAAAAAATCGATAGTTTTCGAAATAATGGGACCCAAAAGTTCCCCCATTCAGCTGCCGCTCTACCGCTAGAATGCCGCTACCTTCATTGATTATATATTATAAGCGCGCGGACCAATTGTTGCATTACTCGGGCAGTAATGTACATTTTTTAATTATTCAAAGTTCATCGGAATGGAAAAACCCGTACCTATCATTGCATATGAGTTTGGGTCCAGTCTGATTTTTCTAGAATATTAAAAAAAAGCGGTAAAATTTTTTTACTCAATATTTTGAGAGTATCTCATTTATTGATATTTTTTGAAAAATGGTTACTTATTAACATTTCTTTTTTATAATGAGACCTTTGCAAGTGTTCAATGATCCCAGAAAATTTCATTCACCATCTTTCTTGCGTTTTGATAAAAAATTGTTTTGCCCATCTGCAACTTTTAGCCGTTCTAAACAAACGCGAATCAAAAACTCATTCTCTATTGAAATGCTTTTCAATGCACATCATTTGAAAGCTTAGATTGTCTAGTTTCTAAGTGTACTTTTTAAAGTCCAATAATTTGTCTAAAATAAGGGATAATCACATCTATCCAGTGTGGAATGTTATGGTGTTGCGAAAAAAATGGTAAGGACCATTTTTGTAGATTTCGAGGTGATCTTCATTTTTTGTTTAAATAAAAATTATCTAATTCGCAAATTTTGGC
This sequence comes from Listronotus oregonensis, assembly GCA_019359885.1. Classification (NCBI taxonomy): domain Eukaryota; kingdom Metazoa; phylum Arthropoda; class Insecta; order Coleoptera; family Curculionidae; genus Listronotus; species Listronotus oregonensis. The sequence goes on along the minus strand of JAHBCN010000808.1, from coordinate 6,782 downwards.
AGATATTCGCGGGAAACTCATTTTTGGGACTTTAGGGGGACATTTTCAGCGGGTTCCCACGTCGGAATCGTAATAAACTTTTGCTCGCTCGAAAGCATCCGCAAAGGCCTAAGAATTGCGCCATAAATGAAAATTGTACAGATTTATTTACAGTTTTGGGTACTTTCAGGTCTTCAGTTACTGGACTAATGAGGAAGTTAATTAAGTCCGAAAATAGGTTTCTATAAACATAGGTCCCTAACCTTTTAACTTTTAAACTACGGGGTGTTAAAATTTTAAGAAAAAAGCATTATTGTAATAATGTGAATAACCACAGACGCGTGTAATTTGGGATAGATGTTTACATTATCCAAGGCTTTCTTACAACAGGATTTGTAATCATCTGCAACCCTAAGAAAGGATTGAAATAAGCAACCCTAAATGTTTTTTCACTGTATATTTTTCTTGGGTTGAAAATTTGCAATTTAAAAAAAGGTTTGTGAAGGCTCAACTTAATTAGAAACTTTTTCGTCCTTTGCCTTGTGTTTGTAAATTGTGCCCTCTTCGAGTAAAAAAAAACTGAATATATGTCTGCAATGACGAAATTAGCAATACAAATAAGCGATATTAAAGAATAAAATAGAAAAACTATTGAGGGTTGCAGATTTCAGCCCTTTCCCAGAGTAGCAGATGATTACAAATATTGTGGTAAGAAAGCCTTGAACAACATAAACTTCTATCCCAAATGTCACGCGTCCATGTTCATCCACATTTATAAAACAATTTATTTACCGCCTGTAGTTTTAAAATTAGGAACTTTAGGACATATGTTTAAAGGAACTTTTTCTCGTATTTTCACCCAATATACAGGGTGTTTTTTAAGTATTACACAAACGGACTTCTTGGATGAAAATAGGTATTAGGTTTTAAAAAATGCTCGCACACGTCCATCATAATTTTTTTCTGGCGCATTTTTTGCACTAAGGGGAAAATATAGGGTGCGTCAAAAAGTAGATTCTGATACCAAAGTTGATTTTTTTAATGGAACATTATATTTTTTAATCCATTTTCGAATTCTACAATAAAAGTAAAAATGATGTACAGGGTTTTTCCGTATATTTTGGAGTACAACCAGAACTTTTATTTTAAAGACATTTTAAATTACAAAAGCTAAAAGTATTTTTACTAAACTGTCAGAATTTGTCCTTAGATAAAACCAAAGAGCATCGGAAATCTGTTTACAAATATCAGGTTTGGTTTTTTTAAATGAAACACCCTGTATATATATATATATATATATATATATATATATATATATATATATATATATTTATATATATATATATATATATATATATATATATATATATATATATATATATATATATATATATATATATATATATATATATATATATATATATATATATATATATATATATATATACTTTTGATCAGCGTGTTGAAAACTATTACTTTGCAAAGTTTGAAAACAATTCGCCGAAAACCCTTTTCCATAGGAAAATTGTTGGATCCTTTAAAATGCATTAATCTCGAAAACAGTTGCTCCTAGAGACCTAAATGAGGTATACATTTTTGACGCAGAGGGAATTATAGTAACTTCTTTCTTAATAAACAGGCCAATATACCAAGCTTAAAAAAAGTTATGCCACCTAAAACAAGTGGGGTAGGCCGTAGCTGGCGCCCTCTACCAGCAACATAAAAAATATGGACGAATTTGAAATTCTCGCCTCAAAGAACCCCCAAATCCCCAATTTTGTACCGCTATGTCATTTAGTTAAGAAATTATTATAAAAAAACGAAAACAAAATTAAAAGTTTGACACCCTGTATATATATATGTATATATATATATATATATATATATATATATATATATATATATATATATATATATATATATATATATATATATATATATATATATATATATATATATATATATATATATATATATATTTGAATACAGGGTGTTCCATTAAAAAGCCAAACCTAGTTTTCTGACGGTTCAGTAAAAATACTTTAACTTTTGTTTAGCATTTTAATATTTATTTAATTTATTGTTTTAAATATTTTATTAGGAGTTGAAAATGTCCACCTTTACTTTTTGACAATATGCTAATCTGCTTTAAAACCCTTCCTAAACATTACTTATAGTGCTTTTACTAATTTGCCTTATTTTGTATCAAATTTTAAATCATCTAAATTCCGTGGTTGTTTCTTATACTTTTCATTTTAAATATCCCTAAAGAAAAATCCAGCGGTGTAAGATCTGGAGATCTTGTAGGCCATCATTATTTGAAGCTACTTCAGAAGATGGACAATGGAGATTATCCTTAACGCGTAACGAAACGTTCGTGCATAAGGTAAAACATTGTGCAAAATATAAATTTTTAAACTCTAAATAAAAATCTAAGACGTACTTTTCTTTTTTATTTAAAACAATATGAAATTGTCATAATACACAGTTTTCAGCCTAGTTTTAAAAATGTCGACATTATTATATAGAGACTTTTTGAAATTAGCAAATATCGTTCAGAATTCTATCTTAAGACTACGCTCTTAAGTACCACTTTACCCAGAACTAACGTAAAGGATGATACAAGGATGAAAGTTTTTATATTTGCAAATTAAATAAATATTTATGGAACTTTTAAGTAACATTACAAATATATTTATATAAAAGATATTTTAATCAACAATGTGTCATGATAGCTTTTAATGAGTACGTTTATGTCTACTCTTGCATCCGATAAAAATTCTGTTATCTGCTCAAAATGGCCGGTATAAACGTTTCGGGTTGAGATTTCCATCCGATATAGTCGTATAAGTCAATTCTCTTGTTTTGCTGGATTGGACTTTTGTCGGGCGGATCGTGCTGCAGTACACGACGGTGTAAACAGATTTGGATTCAGACCAGACTGACAGAAGTTTGTACCTAAGTTAACGCGGTTGGATTTTGGGGTTAGAAATTTTCATTTTTTGTGTTTTGTGGTTGTTTTTGTTTATCTTGAGCTTTTCTTCAGATTTGTTTTGCAATATTAAGTAAATAATGAGTGATAAAACTAAACACAAATGGAATGGAGGTTAAGCGACTTGGGTGACTTGACATTTCTTAGCCAAAAAAGATCATATGTTTTATGTCAAAATTTTATCGGATCAAAACGGGATTATTTTAAAGATTAAATTATTGTGGCATAAACGACTGTGGATTAAAATTTGGGATTAAAGGTTTTGGATCAGATGAAACCTATATCTGATTAACTTTGTAGACATAAACGTACTCAATGACAAATCAATAACTTTTAGGTTTTATTTTTTAAAACCAAGTTAGTAGCGCCATTTTTGTCATAACTAACATTTTTTAAATAATGCAATTCTGAACGCAAAATTACCAGTCAAATGACCACTTCTTGGCTATTTATATTTGCTTTAAAAGATTAAAAATTAAAACTTCGTTAAAAAAAGGTACCAAACATAACTTTTTCAACCATCAAGTGCAATAATTTTTAGGTTAAACATTAAGGTTATAGTCAAAATATTTTTGTATCTCCACAGACCATCCATCTATATTTCTAACATATAAAAAGGTTAATTTAAATATTGGATTTAACTTGTACTGCAGTGCACAAAATATACTTCCTTAAATGTTTTTTTTTTAATTTCAATTTATGATTTACATTTTTCGGAAGATAAAAATTTGTGAACTATAGGTGTGTTTACAGTTTAAACATTTTCTTGCGTGAAATTTGCTACAAAATTTCTTGCATACAGTTTCATTCAAAGTTTTTACAATCGGGTTACCAACCTACCCAAATCTGTGAACAGCATATTTAATTGTTTCTAAAATTCTTAAGTATAAAATGTCTTAGTTTATTGTATACTGTTTAAATATTTTAAAAAGAAAAATTTTAGCAGTTTTGAAAAAAAAAGTGGGCATGCGTAGGTTAAAATATTTCACTTAGATAAATTCCACCCTAGACATTTTTTAAACTGTAAACCTTTACAGTTCGTTTGCAAATTATTGTTTTATTAATTTTTTAAACAAGTCCTCATTTGCATGCATGTTGCCTAAGTATCTTTTACGAATATATAATTCGGGTAAATACAATATATTTAAAATATCTAAAAGGATCTAAATAAATTTAGTAATATTTTTCCAAGTATATTATAGATTGCTAACGATTTTTAGATGAAAAATTTAATTTAACACAACAAAAATCGCTTGGGTCAGTTAATTAATGTTTTATATTTGATGTCTCTGGATTTAATTTATCAGATTTGCTATTCTTGAAGAAAAATTGTATAACTCGGATCATTATCTTTTTATATTTTATTTTTTGGTTATACCTGTATATCATTCTTAATGCAACTAAAAGAAATTATGGTTCTTCAAATATTGTTGCCTGAGTATCTTTTACGAATATATAATTCGGGTAAATACAATATATTTAATCTAAAGGATCTAAATAAATTTAGTAATATTTTTCCAAATATATTATAGATCGCTAACGATTTTTAGGTGAAAAATTTAATTTAACACAACAAAAATTGCTTGGGTCAGTTAATTAATGTTTTATATTTGATGTCTCTGGATTTAATTTATCAGCTTTGCTATTCTTGAAGAAAAATTGTATAACTCGGATCATTATCTTTTTATATTTTATTTTTTTGTTATACCTGTATATCATTCTTAATGCAACTAAAAGAAATTATGGTTCTTCAAATATTGTTGCCTGAGTATCTTTTACGAATATGTAATTCGGGTAAATACAATATATTTAATCTAAAGGATCTAAATAAATTTAGTAATATTTTTCCAAATATATTATAGATCGCTAATGATTTTTAGGTGAAAAATTTAATTTAACACAACAAAAATCGCTTGGGTCAGTTAATTAATGTTTTATATTTGATGTCTCTGGATTTAGAATTATCAGCTTTGCTATTCTTGAAGAAAATTTTTTTAACTCGGATCATTATCTTTTTATATTTTATTGTTTGGTTATACCTGTATATCATTCTTAATGCAACTAAAAGAGATTATGGTTCTTTAAATATTATAGTTTAAAAATATATTGTATTGAAAAATAGTATTTTTTTACCTAAAACTTAATGGCAAAAAAAAACAAAAAATTAGGTTGTAGAAATCTACACGTAAATATAAATAGTATTATTTAAAAATAAAATCCAATGGCACAAATTTTGCGTTCAGTGTACAAATTTTAGTTTATAAAATATTCCATTAGTAACTAATTCCAGAGACTTGCTACCAGTTGCAAAAGGCAATAATTTTCACGGATGTCAGCTAAATTCGTGGTTAAGCCATTGTGTCAACTAAACAGAAATGACTATACCACCAGAATATATCCGTAGGACTGGCACTTAACAGATAGTTGTCACATGAAGTTTACTTACTGTTCACTTGGTACAATATAGCAGAATTATGACATCTTACACAAAAATCACATTTTTATGATTTTTAGATAAAACGGAATATCTAGGGTATAGTAAGCCTATGTAGAAATCAGCCTTACCTGGGTGGTACATTTGAAACCTAATATTATTCAAAGTAATATTTGGCAGATCTCTAGTTATTTAAAAGCCCATAAACAGATATTCTGTTATTACTAACAGAGTAAATATTTAAACTCATTTAACAGAATTTTAACGTAACCATACTTAGTGAAATATACATTTAAAGTTTACATATTTTAGGGAACTAGGTAAGATTTTTTACAGATATAGATAATTTAGCTATATTATCTAAAGTTAAATCAAAAAGCATTAACAATTATTTCTTTAGTCTGTAGATTTAATATTTGTAATCGAAACATTTCATTCATTCTGATCTATAAAACTTTCTTTTATTATTTTGTTGTGTCTTCTATTGGCTGATCGTTGTGCAGGCTTTTTAAAACGTCAAATTTCCGCAACTCGTTTCCTGAAACAAACAAAAATGGTATAGAAAATGCGACTTTAATAAAACCGCTTTTGTGTAATTTTTTTTCTGTTATCCTAATAATTAAAAAATGCATTGTAAATCAAATTAATGAAAAAAATTATTAACTAAACATTAATATGTATGGTATATCGTAAATTTTAATGTTATAATATAATAGATACTGAGAGTCATGGGATTTAAAATCATGAAAAAACCTAACTTGTATCAGATAAATAGTGACTGCTCCTAGTGTAGTGCTTTTTGAGTAGAAATTGTAAGTATTTAAAATCAACTAATTTCGGTTGGCCATTACAAAGACAATTATATTTTTCACTATAGACGAACAGAGCAATGCTAAATTGTTGGTAATAGGTTTGGACGCGCGCTTACTCGAGCGAGCGTTCATCAGGAGAAAATACGTCCACACGCTGCTGTATACACGAACACTGTTGCCAAAACCATGATAATGGTAACAGTATTTAAGTATTTCTGTGGGAAATAGACCAAACTCCTTATAATAATGATAATTTAAATTTTTTTATGCTTTTTAATAATACAATTTAAATTATGTAAATATTTACTTTGGATGTAGATATATATGTTTTTGTATGTCTGTCTGTTTAAAATTAAACATTGGGCTCCGAATTTGACAAAAAAATGTTATGAAAAGAGTAAACACTTTGTTAAATGCCAATTCAGTGGATGGAAGTAAAAAGAAATTATACTATTGACAAATATTTTTAGACATTTTCATAAACGCACCTAAAAAACGTCAGTAAGAATACACATTTCAATATCTTATTACTACCACTACAGAAAAAAACAGAGCGCAGAAACAA
>JAHBCN010000807.1:95000-149823 GCA_019359885.1 Listronotus oregonensis | reverse complement strand
GGAAAAGTTATGGATGACGAAGAATAAAATTTATTTCTTTTAGGTATGTACGGGGTTTTTTGATTATATTTACGGGGTTTTTGGGGTTTATTTTTGATGAAAAAAAAATGTTTTTTATAAAATTTGTAGGATTTTTTCCATATTATCTTATAAAGTTATCAGTAAAAAAATATCGCAATAAAAAAAAAAAAATAGGGGAACTTCAATTTTTTTAAATAAAACACCCTGTATATTATGCGCTAAAAAAAAAGATCTTTTTTTCTGATTTCAAATATATATACATTGATGATATTTGGATAAACCATTTTGAGTTTTTTTAGGTTAAATTATTGATAAATTCATATTAGTATCCAGAAAGCCATAAACAATAGAGTTTTTATGTTGCTGAATTTGGGGGGGGTTTTTCTGGACCCATAATTTTTTTTTTTGTGATTAAACATTCCTGCTAAAGGAAAAACTTGTCGGGAATAGAATTTTTTTTAAAAAAAATTTTGGCCCCTGCTGCATACCCTAGCTATTTCCAGTGCATACTTAGGTGGTCCTGATGTTTTGATTAGAAAGGTTTTGAACGGACATAAATTTGAAAAAATATTTGTAAAATTTTAAGGTTAAAAAATTTTTAAACTTTTTTTAAGTTCAGATGCGCATCCGAGATTGATATTTCGGGATTTTAAAAAATTATTATTAAAAGTAGTTGGTGCAACCCAAAAAAAAAAATATACTAATTATTCAAAAAAAGGGATATAAAAACCGGTTTTTGTGTGCTGTATCCTTTTCTTTATTTTAAAGCTTTTTCGTTCAACAAACTTTCTTACTATAAATTTAATAGTACTATAGATGGTACCCGTTGTTAAATAAAAATAATTTTCCCCTTTGCACTGTCCCCCAATTATTATTGTTCCCAAAAAAAAAGACGCATAATAGAGTTTTTTTTTCTTCTGAATAGCCCATGACAAAAAAAATACAAACTACTTTTAATAGTTAGAATATAAATTTCAACTTTTAAAATATCAATATAAATTTATTAAAACAATTTTTTTTTTTTCATAGCTTTTTTGATACTAATATGTTTTTTTTTTTAATTTATTTATATTTTAGGCTTAAATATCTAAAAAAAAGGTTCATCCAAAAATCATCAATGTTTATATATATATATATATATATATATATATATATATATATATATATATATATATATATATATATATATATTTAACATGAAAAAAGATCTGTTATTATAGTGCATAATATACAGGGTGTTCCATTTAAAAAATTGAAGTTGCCTATATTTTTCCATTTTTTTTTTTGGTTTTTTTTTCTGATTATTTCAAAAAAAAAGGAAAAACCTACAACTTTTTTATAAAGATTTTTTCTCCCTTTTAAAAATAAAGCAAAACGTAAAAGCAAACACGTAAATATAATCAAAGACCCTGTAAACCAAAAAAAAAAAAAAAAACAAACATTCGTTCTTGTTCACTTTGTTTGTATGTGTTCTTTGTTTATTGTTCGCTTTTTTTTTCTACATAAAAACAAATATTTGTTCAATATTGTTCGACTAGTTGGAATAGTTATGAATGACCATAAATACAAAAATTTCTTTGATGCCGATGTCACTCAAACATTTGAACAAAAAAAACAAACGTTTGTTCGCCTTTTTCACGGTCTATACTAAAGAAAAACGTTTGTTTGCTGATTTTTTTTTTTGTTTGTTTTTTCGGTGTGTACATACCTGACGCCTTACTCGAACATGTATGAACAAGAACAAACGAATGTTTGATCGCGTTTCCACCGTCTACACTGAAGAAAAACGTTTGTTCGCTGATGTTTGTTCTTTTTTGTTTTTTGGGTGTACAACCAAAGTAAGCAAAAAAAAAAATTGTTAACTGTTATTTTGGCGAGTTCGGGGATTTGTAATAAAAATTTTAAAAAATTTATTTAAAATTTTTCACTAATATATCTAACTAATCTTAAAAGTTATATTTTACCTCAATTTTATTTTTTTTTTAGGGGTTAAAAAAATTTTTTTTAAAGAACGAGAAATTATTTCAATTTTGGGGGGTTTTATTTTTACGAATAAGAGAATTCATAAGAAAACGCATTAGAAAATGTGTTACAGCTGAAAACAACGTTTTTAGTATCTTTTGTAATATTTTTTTGTTTGATTAATTATTGTAATTAGTATTTACCGTGATTGTCAAATTTAGAGACAGTATTTTCTTTTATTTTTCCGTTCGAGTTTATTAATTTTATAACGTTTTACTTTAAATTACACTTACCAACGTATGAGGGATAATTACATCTAGAGCAACTAATAATTTACCAAGAACTATTTTATAACTAAAAACTGCGAAAATTTTGTTTCTTTTTTAATATTTTCGCGGAGCCATATCAAAAACGAGTTCGTAATGTTTATAAACGCACTTGACGAAATGTTTTTGTGTGTGAGGAAATACATTGCTAAAGGTTACTATTAAGGTATGTACACACCGAAAAAACAAACAAGAACAAACATTTGTTCTTGTTTACCTTGTTTGTTTGTATTCTTTGTTTATTGTTCGCGTTTTTTTTGTTTACATAGCGCAACCAAATATTTGTTCACTCTTGTTCGACTAGTTGGAAAAGTTATGGATGACGAAGAATAAAATTTATTTCTCTTTAGGTATGTACAGGGTCTTTGATTATATTTACGTGGCTTCTGGGGCCTTTATTTTTGAAGACAGAAAAAAATGTTTTTTATAAAATTTGTAGGATTTTTTCCATATTATCTTATAAAGTTATCAGTAAAAAAATATCGCAATAAAAAAATGGAAAAATATAGGCAACTTCAACTTTTTTAAATAAAACACCCTGTATATTATGCGCTATAACGAAAGATCTTTTTTTCTGATTTCAAATATATATACATTGATGATATTTGGATAAACCATTTTTGAGATATTTTAGGTTAAATTATTGATAAATTACAAAAAAGATTCATATTAGTATCCAGAAAGCCATGGAAACAATAGAGTTTTTATGTTGCTGAATTTGGTGAGGGTTTTCTCTGGACCCATAATGTTTATTTTTGTGATTAAACATTCCTGCTAAAGTGAAGGAAGACTTGTCGGTGAATAGAATTTTATTTAAAAACTTTGGATCCTGCTGCATAAACCTAGCTATTTCCAATGCATACTTAGGTCGGTCCTGCATGTTTTGATTAGAAAGGTTTTGAACGGACATAAATTTGTAAGGATAATATTTGTAAAATTTTAAGGTTAAATAAATTTTATAATCTGTTTTATTAAGTTCAGATGCCGCATCCGAGATTGATATTTCAGGATTTTCTAAAATTATTAAAAGTAGTTGGTGCAAGTCCAATAGAAAAAATATACTAATTATTCTGAAAAAACGAGGATATCAAAAACCTTGGTTTTATGTCGTGCTGTAGTCCTTTTCTTTATTTTAAAGCTTTTTCGTTCAACAAACTTTCTTACTATGAATTTAATAGTATCTATAGATGGTACCCGTTGTTAAGGATATAATAAGTAATATTCCCTTTGCACTGTCGTCACATTATTATTGTTACCATAAAAAAGACGCATAATAGAGATTTTTTGTTCTTCTGAATAGCCCATCGACAAAAAGCAATACAAACTACTTTTAATAGTTAGAATGATAAATTTCAACTTTTTAAAATATCAATACGTCAAATTTATTGAAACAATTTTATTGTTTTCATAGCTTTCTTGATACTAATATGATTTTTTTTTAATTTATTTATATTTTAGGCTTAAATATCTCAAAAATGGTTCATCCAAATATCATCAATGTATATATATTTATATTTTTATATATATATTATTATATATATTTATATATATATATATTAAAAATATATAATTTATATAAATATAAAATAAAAAAATATATAAATAAAATTTTATTTGTTTATTTTCTTTGTTTATTTTTTTCTACATATAAAATATTTGTTATGTATATATTTTGAAATCAGAAAAAAAAAAGATCTTTCGTTATAGCGCATAATATACAGGGTGTTCCATTTAAAAAAGTTGAAGTTGCCTATATTTTTCCATTTTTTTATTGCGATATTTTTTTACTAATTATTTCAAAAGATAATATGGAAAAAAACCTACAACTTTTATATAAAGATTTTTTTCTGCCTTTAAAAATAAAGCAAAACGTAAAAGCAAACACGTAAATATAATCAAAGACCCTGTACACACCAAAAAAACAAACAAAAACAAACATTCGTTCTTGTTCACTTTGTTTGTATGTGTTCTTTGTTTATTGTTCGCTTTTTCTGTCTACATAGCGCAACCAAATATTTGTTCAATATTGTTCGACTAGTTGGAATAGTTATGAATGACCATAAATACAAAAATTCTCTTTGATGTACCGATGTCTACTCAAACATTTGTGAACAAAAACAAACAAACGTTTGTTCGCCTTTTTCACGGTCTATACTAAAGAAAAACGTTTGTTTGCTGATTTTTGTTCTTGTTTGTTTTTTCGGTGTGTACATACCTGACGCCTTACTCGAACATGTATGAACAAGAACAAACGAATGTTTGATCGCGTTTCCACCGTCTACACTGAAGAAAAACGTTTCTTCGCTGATGTTTGTTCTTTTTTGTTTTTTCGGTGTGTACATACCTTAAAGTAAGCAAAAAAACAAAATTGTTAACTGTTATTTGGTCGACGTTCGCGCGTGTTATTTGTAATAAAATTTTAAAATGGTTGATTTTAAGAATATTCGTATCATCTAATATATCTAACTAATCTTAAAATGTTACATTTACCTCAATTTTATTTTTCTTTTAGCGTTAAAAGGTATTTTTTAATAGAACGAGAAATTATTTCAAACTCCACTGTCCCCAAAGTCGACTGTCCCCGTAATTACTTTAACTTTGTAGGTTTGTAGTACATTTGTTATTGCTAAATAATTAGCGGTATTTTATTCCGAACGTCGAAGGATTTTTTTAAGTGCCCATGCGATAAGTTTTTGATAATAAGTCAAAACACATCAAAAATAATTTGTTTTTATTTTGTTTCTGTTTATGTTTCACTTTTTCCTGTACATTTAAGGGATAAATTGGTATTTACAAAAGGGCTTAATTATGAAGAAATGACGAAGGATTAAAAGAAAACTCAAAAGGCATATTTTGTTTAAAACAAGAAATTAAAATTTAAAGAAATAATCGAAAAAAATTGCCAGTGACGTGCTACGGTAAAAAAAACCTACGCACGTCACTGAGTAAATTACGAAGTTAATTGTTTTACTGTTACTGGGGCACTGGTAGACTAAGCTCTGAATAAAGTATTATTTCATTATATTCCAGCGTTAAAAAAAATTAGGCTTAAACCATTTTCCTTTTTAAATTTTTAATACCCTGTAAGTTGGAAACCAATACTTGTAGAGCAAAACTTCATATAAAAAAAATTGACAAACAATCTACTGTTTAATTTATTTTCAACTTTTATGTTACACCCTTAATATTAAAGATATTTTTTATTTCCAAAATGTTTTTTTTGCAAAAGGCAAAAGTACAAAGATTGCTTATTTTTCGTTAAGCGAAGAAAACCAAAAAAATAATTTTAAATTTCCGTATTAGCTCGGAAATCCCTTCAATATGAAGGGCTTTTCCTACCTGGATTTTAAGACAGATTTATGTAGTGTAATTAAAAAAAGAGTAGAAGTCGGGATTAGATTGGGTAAATTTTAAAATCGAGTTCCGTGAGTTTCGCGGTATTCCCATTTTAAAGTGTATTTAAATTCCATTATTTTCATAATGTATGTATTATATTATAATTTAGTAGAACGCTTACTTACAAGCTTTTTAAAGCACGTTGTTAAAGGCACGTTAATAAAATATTAATAGTTATTACATGGCTTCCTTAATTTTTATTTTGTAGTTATCACATTGCTTGGTTACCAATATTTAAGGTTAAGTTACATTAAAACCTTTTTTTTTAGAGGCTGCAGTCTTGTTGCGTTACATATTTAGAGTTTTAAAAATCCATAGATAAATATTTAAAAGATTTTAGAAATTACAAACCCAAAATTCAAAATAAAATGAAGTGAACGGTTAATATTTTATTATTTTAATAATTTTTTTTAAACTTTAACTTACCTTTTTTGTAATCAGTTTTTTTTTATCTTTTTAAAGTGTCCAATATAATTTAAAATTGTCGGGAAAATATTCTGAGAGCATTCTTCCAGTTTATTTTTCTGGGACTCGACAAGGTTTTTTAAGCACGAGTTTGTTTTCCTAAGGTATCAAATAAACTCTAAAACCCTCTATTAAAGTTTTTTAAAACCACAACGCCAATGCGGCGTAAACATTCTAATGCAAGTTTAAAAATACAAATCAATAATTTGGGATTTTTTTTGGGGTTTTCTTTTTGTCTATTTTCTCTTCTTTGGTTTATCTTTTTGCCGGTTGTGCCGTTTTTTACTTAGGATTTAAAGTTTTATTATTCTTATTTTTTTTTGTCAAGAAAAATTTTTACTTTGAAATAATGTTCTACATATTATAAAAAAGACTTTTCTTGGGACTAGGACTAAGGGCTAATAATTTTTATTATTACTTATTATTACTCTATTAATAGTATATTATATTATAAGGATTAAAAGTGCATCTTTTAGTCCGTATAATGTATACTATTTTTTTCCAACCAAGTCAAAATAATTACATTTACGGCCAAGTGATGATCGCGTTGTTAAATTAAGCAATGGACTTAGCAATTGTTAAAATTTAACAACGGTTAAGAATAACACTAGAATCTTGGACTTCCATTGTCTTTATTTGTTAATTGTTACACAACGTTTCGGTTAGTGATGTATCTCCAACCGTTTTCAAGTGATAACTAAAAAACTATTCCTAAAAGCTACGACTTATATACTATCCCTTGTTCACCGAAGCTTGACCGATTTTTCACGGTTCAGCAACGGCTGCCAAATATTCGAAATATTGATGCTAGGCTTGCTAAATACATTTTTGTTGTTTAAAATTATTACAGCTTCTTTGAATTTTCTTTTCTTCCAGTGGGTTTCTTTATAAATGGTTTTTGCTTCCGACCATTGTATGCGGTGTTGTTTTGACCAAGCGTGTTCGGCAATCCCTGACTTCGACGTTTCACCTCGTTCCGTATGTTTTTTGTGTTCTTTTACTCTAACTTCAAGTGGTCTCTTTGTTTCCCCGATGTATACCTCACCACATTCACAGGGAACTTAGTAGATACAGTCCTTATTTGAAACATTGTTGTTTGGTCTCGTCTTAGTAAGAATACTTCTTAGAGTAGTTTGGGATTTAAATGCCGTTTTAATATTATATTTATTCACGATTCTGCGAATCTTTTCCGAAGTTCCTTTAATATATGGAATTGTCATAAATATTTGGTCACGTGGGGTCTCGTTCAAATTAGAGTTTCTTGTCTTATTTTGATATTTTTCGATTGTTGCCTTTATTTGCCTCTCACTGTATCCGTTCTGCTTAAGATCCCTAGTTATATTACCTATTTCCTTTTGCCGGGATTCCCTACTGTTACTTAAGGTTACTGCACGATTATATAAAGTACGTATTACCCCCTGTTTGGTTTCGTTAGAGTGGTTAGAATTCTGGTGTAAATATTGTCCAGTGTGGGTAGGCTTTCTGTATACCGAGGTTTGAATATGACCATTATTTCGTTTGACTAGAACGTCGAGGAAGGTAGGGCCGCGTTTTGCTCCTTTTCCATTGTGAATTTAATACAAGGTCGGAGGCAATTTAGATGTTTTAAGAAACCCTCAAGTTCTTCGTCATTACCTGTCCATACAATAAAAGTATCGTCAACATATCTTAGCCAAACTTTTGGTTTAATTAGTGCAGTTTTAATTGCAAGTTCCTCAAACCATTCCATATAGATATTTGTCCAAGATTCTAGTGTTATTGAAACCATTACATTGTCTAAGACTTTCAAGGAAACGGTTAAGAATGTTTACCAAAACGTCATTGTCAGTGTTATTCAATGATTTTAGTAGGCAACCTGTCAAAATCTGACATTTTGTTAAACATTCTAAACCGTTGTTAACTTTTAACAATTGCTAAGTCCATTGCTAAATTTAACAACGCGATCATCACTCGGCCGATAGTTATTCAAAAATCGTTTTTTTAATCCTAGAATTAAAAGTGTTGCTAAACATCGAGCACATTTTTGTACGGTATGAGAAATGATAGCTTTTGCACCTGAAAATATTGCAAAAATGTCAGCATTTTTTGACGGTTGGAGAAAAAATACCTTTATTTGCTAATTTTCCTAACAAGTAATCACTTTTAAAAGTGCTTAGTGTGATAAGCCATCGCTAATTTGTTTTTATAACTTTTAACATGAGTCTCTTGCAGAGAGTCCACCACCCCTTTTTTTGCAGGACTTTATTTTGTATTGCTAAGAGTAGCTGACTTTATATATTATAAACTAAACATTATGGCTTTTATATAAGTTAGAAAATTAGGGCAAAGGGTTTCTTTTAAAATTTTTAAGGAAAATTTTTGCTAGATTTGTATTTTTTTTTATTTATAACTAGACAATGGCAGAATTAAAGTCCCCGTGTTTTCTTGTTTTGCACTAGTTGCATACTGTAGTTACAACTTCTTTTGCACATAGTGGCATATATGTTACTTTGGGTTATAGGTGGAACCCGCCCCTGATGGCTGTGCCTTGAAAATGAAAATAATATTTATAATATACAAGGTGAAACATAAAGGTCTAAACAAATTAATAGATGGATTTCTTTTTTTTATTTTACTCAGTAGCCTGCGTACGGATATAACCTTAAGTTTTTTCTTAATGTGTCCCGCCACTGATAAATTTTTTGTTTATCATTTCTTTAAACATATTTTTTTTAAACAAAATATGCATTTTTAGTTTTTTTTTTGTATTTCTTATCTTTTTCCCGTAATTAAGCCATTTGTTAATACCAATTTGTCCCTTAGGTAAACAGGAAAAGGTAGAAACATGAACAAAAAAAAAACAAAAATATTATCGCATATGTATTGACTTATTTTTAAGAACGTGTCGCATAGGTATAAAAAAACATTTAGACATTTAAAATAAAACACTACTAATAAATTAACAATAATAAATATATTATTAATCTACAAACTTAAAGTAATTACTAGTTAAAAATAATTAATCAAATAAAAATTATTACAAAAGATGTTAAAAATTTTGTTTCCAGTTTTAATACATTTTCCAATGCGTTTCCTATATATGGTGTAGTTTGCAAATTGTGACTGTAGTAAGTTACAGCTCACGATGGCTTATAGAGATCCTAAGTACTTGGTACCGTGGGTGTCCAGTTTTAAGATGTGTAACTCATTCTAACCCCCAGTTTCGCCAACGCTATAAAAGCACATAAACATGCATATGTTGAGTTTCACGGCACCTTTTAAACAACGCGTTAGTGCTACCACGGACGTTGTTTAAATAACTAACGACTCCATTAAAGTCTGGGTAATGTCATCCAAACAGGTCCTACAGTTTCACGTGGGTTTAGAATCACACCCAATGGCACACGATGTTCACTGGCGGTTACCCATTCAAATACTGTGTCGCTTAACTTTGCTGAACTTAGGGAAGCGGTGTTTCGTTGCGACAAAAGCCGGTCGCATATATATATATATATATATATATATATATATATATATATATATATATATATATATATATATATATATATATATATATATATATATATATATATATATATATATATATATATATATATAACCATTTCCCGGAGAGTGGGGGGGTTAAACTGGGCCCCACTGCTTTGGTCCCGGCCCTAGCAGAGACCTTCCAAGATTTAATTGAACTCTCGTTCAACTTTATACCACTCAAAGACAAAAAAAACTTTACTAAACAATATTAACATTAGAAAAAGGAGACACTAGGGAGCCAAAAAAAAACACTATATTTAAAACAAATAGTTAATTGAATTTATTATAAATTTGTAATTTAGGTTACAAAAAATTAATCAAAAAAATGGTAAATTTAACGGCTACGAAATGTACAAAATTTAAATTTATTATTTAAAGGTTTAAAAAAAAAAAATTATATAATCGAAATAAATGTGAATAGTTAATAACTGTTAAATTTTCTATATTTGAGATAACAAAAAAAAAATTATAAATAAAAAATTTCCAATTATAAAATATATGAAATAAAAAAAATATATATAAATACCGCTTAATTATTTACCAATAATTTAGTGACCGGGGTGCACCATTTAAAAACCAATAAGAAATTAAAAGATTTCCCAAAAAAAATATTACAATAAAAATAAGAAAGCTTAAATAATTTATAACAATATGGTAAAATTTAAACAAGTCAAAAATTGTTTCTTAAAAGTTTTAAAAAAACAAATTGTTAGTAAATTAATTTTAATGTTGCCTGATTTGTTAATCCAAGTGATGGCAGGTGTGCCACCCATACACCGTAAAAGAGGATGTTGTCCAAACCAAAAACTTAACAGTTGGTCACTATCTCTGCCCCGTCCCGAAACTTCTACAATTGAGGGCCCCCTTTCACCAAAACGAAACCGTTTCAAAATTTTAATGGCCCAGCAGAATAAGGGCCCCGTACAAAAAGGAACCCTACAAAATTCAATACAAATTTAAAAACCCAATAAAACGTAAGAAAATTTAAAAGCGACTTTAAAAATCCCAAAAAAATTTCCCCTCAATCCCTGTATGTGTTCCTTTAAAAAAAATTAATGAAGGAAACTCCAAAATCTGGTGTTTGGGTTTCGAGACTTTTAATAACAAAAAAATAATTACAAAAATAAGCAACGTTAATTAATTATAAACAATAACAATCCATTAAATCAAGATAAAAAAAATAAATAAATAAACTAGTTTACAAAAAATTATGCCCTATTCCATTGGCCCCAAAAAAAAAGAACATATTCAAACTATCAAAAGTTAATTAACAATCACTAAACTAGTGAAAATAAAGGTAATATATCCATACGATTTATTTAATGAGGAAAAAACCCCAAAACATATTTATTAAATTTTTACACAAATCCTATAAAGATGGCGGAATACCGAAGCTGCAAATTTTCCTAGTTCTAAAGCGAAGAATGACGTAGGTCCCCAATTTTTAAACATGCCGACGGCCCTCGCCCTTTCCCAAAGAGTAACAGTGGGCGCTCGCACTGCTGCTAATTCTGGGAATTTTTCGCCTCTGAATTGGCAAATCGTTACGCATTTTGAGTTACCTACCCATGCTGCCCAAATAAAAATTTAAAAATTTTTAGTACCCAATACTACGGGGGTAAAAGAAACGTAAAGCATAATTAGGATCAAATACGATAAAAAAACAGAAGTAACCCAGGATACAATTAAAATTTTAAAATTTTTTTTCAAAATATGAAAAAAAAAAATGAATATATAAAATAAATTAAAAATAATAAAATAGTAATAATATTATATATATTATTATATATATATATATATTATATAATATATATATAATATATATATATATTATATCTGGGGGGAACAGGGGAAAACCTTTACTCTTTATTTTTTGAATGAAAAATATGGCTTTCAAATTTTATCTAGGTGCTAGATGCAGAATACCCCTTTATATTTTTTAATTTGGGTTTTTCGGATCTTTCTGATATAAAAAAAATTATGTCTACCATCTCACTTTTTTTTTAAAAGCAAATTTAAGATGTCAAAGACCCACATTATGAGTTTTTTGGAAAAAAACAATTTCCCGTTTATTTTGCCCTTTTTTTTTCTAAAGACCTTTTGGGTTTAATAAATTTTGGCTTACCCGAAAAATTGACTTTCAATAATGAAAAAAAATTTAAAAAACCCTGTATATTTTTGGGGTTTTTCTTGGGTCTTCTGATATAAAATCTGTTTAAATTTATATACCTATCTTTTGTTTTGAGAAAAAAAAAAAAATTTTTTTTTCTATAACTGCATAATGTGCGGTCTTGAACATTACAATCCTTTTCTCAAAACTATCAAGGGAAGGTTTTAGGATTATTGGGTTTTATATTAGATGACCAAAAAACAATTTAAAAAAAAAATACAGGGTGTTGATTAAAATTTTTGATACAATATTAGAAAAAATCATTTCGCAGCTTTTGAGGGCCCCCATGGTTTATTATGACCTACAGTAGAGTTTTAGAATAAATTAAATTAAAATAATAATTTTTATATTTTTTTTGTTTTCCCATAAAAAATTCCCTATTCTGTAGTTTTTTACACTTTAATTCAATCTTTAGAATAGTTAATTTTAGATAATAGTATTTTAACGAAATGATGTAGAATCTCTTTGGGAAAAAAATCATTGAAAATAAAAATTGTTTCTTTCGGTCAAAACCCGGGTGATGGCTTATATTACAAAATCGGCATCTTTATTTAAACAATTGTTTTAAAAATTTAAAAAGCAACCAACATTCCCGAAAAAAATGGTAATATGATTTCGGGTAACTTGGGATAAATTAATAATAATAATTTATAAATTATTTTTATAAATATAATTTGTATTAATTTATATTAGAATATATATAATAATATATAATATTATTAAATATCTAAATAATTCTATTAAATAAATTTTTTTTTAATATAATTATATATAAATATTATATAATATTATAATATATATATATATATTATTATATATATATATATATATATATATATATTATATATATATATATATATATAAGGCATTCAAAAAATTGTTTAAAAAGTTAATCTATTTTTTTTATTTTTTTTTTTTTTCGGATAAATTTTTTAAATGATTCATGGTATAGGTGTTAAAACTTATTACTAGGGCCCAAAAACCCCCTCCCAAAGTTATGGGAACCACGTTTTAATTTTTTTGACATTTTCCCCAACTTTCAATTTTTGAAATTTTTTCTTGAGATAAAAATCGGGACTTTTTAATACAAAAAATAATAATTTATTTTATTGATAAATGTCATACTTTTTTTCTATAAAAAACCCTAACAGAACCCCAGAACAACCTGATTATTATTGGAAAACATTGAACAATAAATTTCTTGGAAATAGTTCTCTCCTAGAGGGTTTAAAGGCAATACACATTTAATTTACGAATAAGGGCATTCTTCCTCCAAAAAAAAAATTTCCATCAGATTTTTTTAAAAACTTGCAAAGTAGCCCGGTCAGGGTTTTTTTTTTGACGATTGACCCACAAAATGTTTAATGTTTTTTTCCAAACTGGACTCCCACCATGACAATTTTTGTGGAAGTTGTTAGTCTTTCAAATACATTTATGGGCAGAATTTTTATTTACTGCACAAGATTTGACAATAGAGGTCTTTGTGGTTTGGGGAAAAAATAGATGTTTCTTTCCAAAAAAACAATTTGTAGAAGAATTATCAGCAGCAGTGTTTGGCAAATCATAATAGCCATGACCAGTTGAGAAAAAACTTTTTTAAGGCCCAATACTATAACTAACTTTTAAAAAGGTTTGTTGGGATGGCTACAACTCCAAGAAAATTTTGGTGTTTTTTGAAGGTTTGGGATTGTCTTTAGTCCCTTTTGGTACTATTGATCACCTTCATTTATATCTGATTCCGTGACTGTGTAAAGCCTTATTTTCGTCCTGCAAGCATTTTGAAAACCCAAATGTGATGAAAATCTGAATATCTTATGACTACAATAGAATCGGGGGTTTCCCAACTGCCCCCAACCCCATCCACTCCTTTTACCATGTCGGATTCTGAGAAATTAAGTTGCCCTAGTAATACCCAAATCATATACCAAATATTGTGTAAATAAGTAAAATTAAAACTTTTTTTTTTGATTTAAAACCCTAAAACATGTATTCTTTTATTATATGTTTTTATCAAGGCAGAGTTGTATCATGGAAATTTTTTTAAAAATGGGCATATTTTCAGCATCTGGCGCAAGCATTCAGATACAGGCAGAAGAAAAATTTTTTGTTAGCTTCAGAATCATTACAATAATAAAGAACCGATGTAATGAAAGTTGCTTTTTGATGCTCCAAAATGACGTTGTTTCTTCGGACGTATTTGGAAAAAAGAAAATTTTCAGAGAAATCGATTGAAATAATGCTTCTCGGTTTTAATTTTTTTTTTTTAAAGGGAATCTATTGATTGATATTGCTGCCTATGGTAAAAAGTGTGACATAAAAAATTTGCCCGCATTTCAGTAAAATTAATTATTATTCTTTAGTAGACTCTACTAAATCCTTTTTTGTTCTTTTAACAAATTTTCCTTACCCCATCCCTTCGACCCCTCTGGTTTCATCCACTGCCTGAATATTTGTTCCGGATGTTAAATGTTTCAAATTTTTAAAATTTTTCCCATGTGGAACATTTCCTGGTCATACAGTTAACATTGTTTGTTGAGCATACTACCGCTGCTTGAATGCTTCAATCGATTTTTTTTGAATTATATTAAGCCTTGGGTTATCAGAATCATGAAATTTCTGTAAAGCAAAGACTTCCCTCCCAGTGACCTTGGGGTTTTAAAAATCCAAAAAAGGGCGCAGTCTAGTGAATGGTTTTTAGCTTATTTTCTTTTTTTTGTTGTACTTTTTTTGTAAAATTTTTTTAACTGTACAAGTATGCTTTTGCCCTTTTTCCATTCTTTTTGATGTGGTATCTTTCTTTCCTGGACACATCTTGCTATTTTCGTCTCTTTTTTAAAAACATACATACATCAATTTAGTCTTTTTAACCAGCTTGGGGAGAGGCCCCTAGTATCATTGTTTTCTTCTCATTTGCTCAAATCTATTATTTACCCAAAGAATTATTTTTTTCTTATTTATTGTTTCTTTTTTTTTGTCTTAGAGTAGATCCCTTTCCCTTCTGTTTTTCGTCAATTTTATTCCCTTTCTCCCCCCGCCCCCCACAAGCTACTTCCCGTTGATTTGAAGACAAGTCGCCGCTATTGTCTGTAAGATCATCTTTTTTACTGGGCCAGCCACTGCCAAATCATATCTGCTATTCAATCCATCAGACATTTCTATTACTGGTTGGTGGACTATCCTCCCTAATTCGTCGCAAAAAAAATCGTTTGTCTTCTTTTTTAAAAGAAAAATTGTTTTGCCTCAGCCCAATACTTGCGTCCGCTCTTTTCTGTCTTGGTGTTAAATCATAGGGGTTTGGGTTTTTTTTTCCTTTCTTTTTCTCTCCTTGCTTTTTTTTGTAGATATTCTGCATATCTTAGGGGGTCCTGTTTAATTCGCTCAGTCTTTTTTCTCTGCTTCTTTTTTTTTGATTTTTGCTCAATTTAGCTTTTTCTGGGGTTTCCCCCCTATAAAAAAAAAAACAACATTATCAATAGTATAATAAGTTCTACGATAGAGCTATATTTTTTGGTTGAGTATAACAAAAAAATTTTTAAGGGTAATCGTTTATCAACTTCAAAACTTAATTAATATTGAAAATTATTTAAAATGAAATAAAATTTTTTTTAAAACAAACTAACCCTAGTATGGAAAAAAATGTAAAAACGTGTTACCAGTCAAAAACGTGTCTTCAAAATTCCACTTTAAAACATTTTTTAAGGCACGTTTTGACTTCGCCATGCCGGCAAACATAACCTATACGCACTGATGTTTTAAAGTTTAAGGTAATTTTACCTATTTACCAGACCCCCCCAAAAATAAGCAAAAAGTGTCCAATTTACTGGTTTGGCATTTTTGATGGGTTATGCTTTACCTTTTAAAAAGAAATATAAATCTACTTTTCAACCGCTGTTGCCCCATTTAACACTAAAAACACAAGTGCGTTGGGTTTCCCCTTTTGATAGTTCAGTGCAAATAATTTTTTTAATCAGAAACAGTAAAAAAGGCCTTTTGATTATTTTTGTTTTGACAAAAATTTTCTTACACAACAAAGTGCCTTCAAAATTTTTATTTGTGGATCTTACGTTACAGAAAATTTACATTAAATCCATACATCGAAAAAAAGTTTAAGAATTTCTTTAAAAAAAATAGACAAGGTCTCCCCTTAAAAAACACGTTTTCCCCCCAATCTACTTTCCCAAAAAAAAATTTTCCCTGATATTTATTTTTATTTCAAGCTAAAACAAAAGCTCCCTAATTGGTTCAAAAGAAAAAAAATACAAAAATCCTTAAAATAAGCAAAAGGAGCAGATTGAAAATTACCTCTTACAAATTAGTTTGAAAGTATTATATAATATATATATATATATATATATATATATATATATTATATTATATATATATATGTAATAATATATATATATATCATTTATATATTATATTTATATAATGAACCTATCAATTAATTTATTATTATATAACAAATAATATTTTAAAAATTGAAATAAACCAAGGTACTGCATTATAAATTAATTTTTTGTAAGTTTAATTATTTAGGTATAATATTCAAGCTTATTCTTTATTGAGCATTTTTAGCTTAACACGCCTGTGTTGACCCTAAGCTTTTACCCATAAGGCTTAATACCATAAAATCAAAAATAGCGACCCGAAAAAAAAACTTCTATCTAAAGAGTTTTCTAACGGAGTTTTTACGTTATTTTTTAACGACTCCAAAAAAAAAAAAACATTTTTGTGAAAATTTTTTTTTTAAACAAAATAAAAACAAAAATAATGAAAACAAGAAACTACAGACTATAATTTTACAACTTCAAAAAAACTTTTTTTAAAATATTAATTGTATTTTACTTCTGGAATCAATCCATTTTGATCGTTTTTAACGATGGGACAACATTTTCTACCTTGCTTATACAGTTCTCTGTCATCGGCATATTGCGGTTTCTTGCGGCCTTCTCTTTGCTGTTGTGGCTGTGCCGCAACAGACGACACAAGGAAGAGATCCTCTCTGAAAAAATAAAAATTTATAAAGAGTAATCTATTCCCTGGCCCGACTGAGCTGGATTCCATCCACCATGGCGCTAGGAACAAATCGGTCCAGAATTCACCAATATTGTGGCTGACGCCGCCTAAACATGCTTTTGACTTCTGGATTTTCCCAACATAAAAATTTTTGGCGATGTCTTTTGCCTGCCAATTTTTTTAATTCAATGTTTTGGCGAGTGCATTTTCCTTTTTGATTAAAAAAAAAAAACGATTTTTTTTGCGGAGTGGAGGTCAGGCCGATATTTTTTTGATGGTGTAAAATTTCCCTGTGAAATGATCTCGGCATCTTCTTTTTGGTTTTTTTCCCCTGTTTAATTAAAAATACTCCAAAAAAAAATCTTTTTTTTTTTTTTTTAAGGGAAAAAATTCTTCCTTTAAAAAGGTTTCCGCTGCCCCCACGCCAAGAAAAAAAAATCCGATGTCTTTGTTTTTTCATTTTAATAAGTACTTTATGAAACTAGCACTTTTAAAAAAACAGGATTGGTTACCTGCTAAACCTTCTCACTATAAAAAATGACACCATAAAATAAAAAAAAATAACGTATGTCCCTGTGATTTAAAATATTTCTCGTCGAAGCGTTCTTTGGAAGCGGCAAAATCATTCGCTAAAATTTTGGACTTTTTGGCACATAGTTTTAAAAATTTTCTTTATTGGGGCCCTGCCTGGTATTTCCCAATATCCATTTTGGTTTGCCCTCAGGATTGATTTAGCATGGAAAAGGTGCCCCAAAATTTGAAGACTTTATTTTTTTCAAAGCTCTTCAAATACCCCCAAATAACATTTTCGGAAAACGTTTGACGTTATTTGCTTGTCTCCACTTCATAAATCATCTCTCGGCCTAAAAAATCTCTTGCTTTTTGGAAGTAGGTTTGACGGTTAAACTCGCAAAATTTCTTCAGAATCGGTTTTTTTTCGCTGAAATCATTTTTTGTATCTAAATTGGTATCATCAAAAAAAACAAAAACAAGGGTTATTGGAATAAAGCCTACTTTGGGTTTCTATTTTTTTGACATAACAATAAAAAACCATAATAAATCATATTGAAAGACAGAACCGTGTGCAAAAAAACATATTTTCCTTGCACACATTGTCATAAAATACAATTTCAGCTTGTTTGTTTTGCAAAACCCCATTTTCCCAAAACAGTCGTATAAAAAAAAAATTTTTTTTTAAAATTCAATCTAAAATTTTTTGATCGTTAAAACAACCAATTTTGAATCAAAAAATAAAAAATGTTTTAATTTTCTGACTATTTTATATCTTTTTAAAAAGGTAAAAGTTCAAAATTTTATTTTATAAATCATTTTCAAAGGGAAAATTTCTTAGCATTTTGGTGAATAATTTGATACCCCACACTTAATATTTTAAGTTAAATCAACACTAAAAAAGCATAAAAATAGGCATAGTAGTTGTTGCTTATTTTTTTTAAAAAAACCCGGGGGTGGGATTTGATTAAGAGTCATGTGTTTTAAAAATTTTTTATTATATTACAAACTGTACCCAAGGCGGTTACAATATTTTTAAATACAATAATTTATAAATTTTTTTTATAAAATTAAAAATTATTTTAGACCCCAAAATTTAAAATTTTTTTTGGTTAAAATAAGGTTAAAAAAAATTGTTCTACCAAAAACAAGTAGTAAAAATGCATAAATCGTGAAAAAATTTGGCGTTTAACCCCATTTTGTAGGCACCTTAATTGCCCCCCCAATTTTAAAACCAAATAATATGAAACCTTGCCCAATTTTTTAAAAATTAAAAAATTAAAATTTTTTTCCAATAAAATGTCCCCAATTTGGGTTTTTTCCCCTTAAAAGGGGTTTTTGAACTAGTTCTTTCCCTTTAAAATTTTTAATAAAATACAAAATATTTTAAAGGCATATTTTAAAAAAAGTTATGTTTTAAATCCTGTTAAATCTAGTGATTAAAGTGATAATTTAAAAAACTCATTTGTGCCCTTCTTAGGGACAGAAATCTACTTAAAAAGCACCCTTAGAAAAAATATATAAATATTATTTTTAAAAAATATTTAAAAATTTAAAATTTTTTTTTTTTAATGTTTGTTATCAAGCAGATTGTTTTTCACAATTAAATACTGGCGTTAATAAAAATGTTAAGGCAAAATCCTATTTGGGTTTACTTACAAACAATAAAAGCCATAAAAACTAATCTTCTTTTAAAACTTTTAGTTAATTTGGTAATAACCCTTATCCCTCTATCAGTGACTAACAACAAAAACTCTAGCAGTTTAAGCCAGGATTGCCCCCTTTAAATAATTTGGATTCCCTTTTTTAAACTTATTTTTGGGGGGAAAGTAGTTAACAAGTGTTTTAGTTAAGTCATGCAATTTTATTTTGGTACCACTTTTACTAAGTGTTTAAAAAGTAACTAACCTTACTTATATAAAACATTTAATATGCGGGGCACTCGGCTCTAAATATGCATGGGTCACCAGAAAAAGAAAATACTTTAGTGTTTATTAACTATCTTTTTTTATAACAAAAACAATTGGAAAAAAAGTTTGGTTTTGGGGTGAAAATGGAGCTACATCAGTTCGGTTAAAAAACCACAATGGTGCAATTGTCAATATCTTGCTCCAGGTTATTTACAAATTGGCAATAAATGGCGCCCACATTCTCTTCTGGGTTTACTGGGAATTTTCTACCCCCAACCCTATCCGCATCAGGTTGGGCAATCAACTGCGGGAAATTCACACTCCCTAACTGATTCTTCGGGTTCTACTTCGAGGTTGGTTTGTCTTAAATTCGATAGGGTATGAAAGTAGATGAGCCATGCAGTAGATTACATGTGTCCAAGGAGGTGGTCCGCAGCCCCGTTGGCTATAATTATCGGTGATTAAGAATTAAATATTACTTGAATTTAAAATTAAAAGAAACCCGTACAAAATAAAATCAAAAGAAACTTAAATGAAATTTTCAGAAAAGAACAGTTATAAAGACCTGGAAAAGCTTGGTGCCCGTGGGGAAGAAAAACACTGTGAAACAGGTGGCAGAACCTTGCACAGCGCCGACTTGCCCTGCCGAATTCTTAATTTTTTTCCGCATTTATAGGATTTTGCGTTAATATTAATATTATATATATATATATATATATATATATATATATATATATATATATATATATATATATATATATATATATATATATATATATATATATATATATATATATATATATATATATATATATTTTTTTTATATATATAAATATTCACCAGTAATAAATAAAATGTCTTGTCAACTTTTCAATTTACGTTTTACTTTGTATTAGTTATTTCAACATGTTTTACAGTATTGAAAAGGAAATAATGGTTGTAATCATTTAATAAATACAAGTAATTACATCGAACTACATAATGAGATTTTTACATAACTGAACAATTTTATAGGAAGGTGAAAAACACTTAAAAACTGTCTAAAAATACGTTTTAACACAACACATTGAAACTAAAAGCTAATGTTTTTTAATTAGATGCTCAAACAGACCTCCGTTTACTGCTAAGCAATATCCTAAACGGTTATAAAATTCAGTTCTTACATTATGAAGTTAAAATGCCGATAGTCGTTCGCACGCCGCTGAAATTGAAACTTTTAATTCTTCTAAATTTTGATAACTCAAATTTGTATAAATAACATTTTTGATATGACCCCAAAGGAAGAAGTCATTTGGCAAAAAATCCTAGCTGGCCAATTTATGGTGTAATTTGGTCCTATAGTGAGTCCATTAAAAACATTTTGAACATATTCCCTTACTTCTCGTGAATTGTGTGCAGGACAACCATCCATTCATAACCAAATGCCCTGATTGTCAGGTGCAACTTCTTCCAATGCCGGCCCCACTTGATTTTGTAATAGTTTTAAAAAAGTTTGTGTTCCCAAATTGTGATTCAAGAAAAAAGGTCCAATAATCCGATGTCCAAATATACCCTCCCAAACGTTCACCTTTTGAGGGTATTGAGTCCTTGTAGATACAAATCTGTGTTCATTTTCTTTGCTTCAGTATCTGATGTTTTGAACGTTTGGTGCATTGTTTAAAATGAAGGTGCATTCGTCACACACCACCTTCTCCTTGAACATACTGTATATATACATATATTCACCAAACTGTTACCGGGATACGAGAGCCTACGCATGAAATAGGTGCTCCAGGTAATAAGAGCCAGTTTTGCTTGCATATGTCTACACAGCTTTTCACCCCTTTAGATTTAGACTTCCTAGGGTTTTAATAATATGTGGTAAAAAAGGTGGACATAACATTAATGACAGCCTTTGTCCCAAATTTTCATCACCTTTACTCTAGTCTCCCTCCTTGTATCCATCACTCGTGTCCAACTTTTGAGATTTTGTTTATTTATGTTAAACCGACTTATATATTTTTAAGCATATGATTGATGGCGGTCTTTAAATAATAAAAATAAGCCAACTTACCCCATAATTGCTACCCTCTGTATGCACTAGGGTGTCCACCTGCGCGGGATTTAACTACTGGATAAATAAACATATGACAATGGAGAAATGCCATATCACCGATAATGGCCAGATTGTGACTCTCCCTCCTACTACATTACTGATCATTTGGTAAGTAAAACTTTAATTATCAAGAAATGTAGGTAATGAGTTATTTAAGGTATGACATAATATAGTCCCCTATTTAAGTTGGTCACAGGTCACTTATTATTTAGGAGGTTATTTGATTAGGAAAAAAGCTGGATTAATAAATTTTTTAAGTGTGCAAAACAAGCCCGAGTCAAGTTTGACTGCTCAGACTAGTGGTTTGAAGCTGGCAATATATTATTTCTTATTAAAATAGCATGATATAAACAAATTCAAAATCATTTTTAACAATTAATAATAGCAAGAGTTTAAAATAATTTTATATATTTTATATGTCCAATTTTTATTCCGAAATTATTATTTTTCTGTATTAAGTTTAAATCAACCTGTACAAAGTATACACATTAGAAATAATTTTAAGTATTAAAAATAATTAATACAGAGAATCAGATGCCAAACATACCTATAGCATATAAATGTACAACAAATGCCAGAAAAACGAATGGACAAATTTACATATTTTATCAAAAACGAGAAGTCAGCCCAACCAAATGAACGTGACTTATTTTTGAAAGCTTTAATAATTTATATTTACAGGCATGGCCACATATTTGGATATTCCGGAAGGAAAATATTATCAGGAGAATCTCAGCTTTCGCCAGCTGTTCATAAATATACGAGTTTCGCTTTAATAGTGTTTTCGGATATATTTTCCACTGCAGAATTTTAGTACTGGCATATTTATAATTTATGTATTTTTAAACGTGGGTACTTTTATGGACATTTCGTTGTGCTTAACGTAAGCAAATATTTACATTATAATTAAGGTAGTCGGGTCATGCAAGCAACATCTTAAGAAATCCTTCAAATTTTAAATATAAGTTATTAAATGTACAACACATGTGCTGGTAAAATTTCATGTAGCATGGAAGAAGCGCGGGAAAATGACAGGTTTATTAATTTTTACCTTTGAAGGAGTCTTACCATCTTCACGAAAAACTAGTATAATGAAGAAAAATATATTTTAAATACTAAAAAAAAATGAAAATTATTTACCACGTAGTTTGAACAAAAAACTAATATTAATTACATCTTTAGAGAAATATTTTTACGGGAAGGGATATGAGAAAGAGCTGCAAGAAGATGAACTGGCAACGTTGGAACGAGTCCAAAGGCGGAGTAAAAGAAAAAAGCGCGAAATTACAAAACGACTAAAAATTAATTTAAAATTTTATTATTATTTTTTTATTAAGTGATAATAATAATAAGTATATATAATCATAAAAAGGGTTTATTTCATTGTTATATTGGATTATTAAAAATTTTAATATCAAATACAGAATATACTAGACAATATATATATATATATATATATATATATATATATATATATATATATATATATATATATATATATATATATATATATATATATATATATATATATATATATATATATAATATTTTTTTTTTTTTTAAAAAAAAAAAAATATTCAATAAAAAAATAGTTTTTTGGGATATGGCTCTCAATTAAACAAAAAATAATAATTACGTATAAATGTATGCTTTTTCTAATCGCATTAAAATTACGGGGTTTCAAAGGATGGAAACCTTCGGGTGGAGCTAAGTCGGCTATGTTTCACCCTTGTTGGGGATGGTCACATCCGCTGTAACAAGACACGACTGAGAAAGGCTACTCAAGTCCCTAAAACTATTCACATAAAAGTAAGAAAAGATTTAAATGACTCTGCCATCTAACAGACTAATCTAATATATATATATATATATATATATATATATATATATATATATATATATATATATATATATATATATATATATATATATATATATATATATATATATATATATATATATATATATATATATATATATATATATATATATATATATATATATATATATATATATATATATATATATATATATATATATATAAAACAAAACTTGACAAACAATATTTATTTATAATTAATATTTTTAATGATATATTAATAGTACATTATAAACTTAGGGACTAAAGCGATACTTTTAATCCCGCGGCAAAAGGTTGTTACCCCGACAGTAGGGAGGCCTACAATTCGCTAAGGGATTAAAAGGCGCTTTAGTCCCGAGGTTTATATAATATTTGATGTACTTTAAATAATAAAATTAAAAAAAAACTATTTAACGGTACTTTAACATATCGATGGAAGCAAGGCTGTCGGGTGTAGGGTTAGTTAGGTGTAGGTACAAATATTGTTGACATCGATACACCACCAGAAAAAAATTCTGTGTTCCTATGACACTAAACAAAATCCGACGCTATTAAACTAAAATTGTCAAAAATTAAGCATTCGTGGTAATGGATATAGGGAAAGAAAATTTACGAGAAACAGTTTTCCGAATATAAAAATTGGTGCGCCAGCCGCAATGTTGAAAACATTACGTAACAAAGGGTGCTGTTGGCCTACTTCTTGAAGAAATCGACCTAGTTGAAAGCTTCCTCGCTGTGGAGCCAATATTCACTGCTAAAAGCTACAAAAATCAAAGAAACTAACATTAACATTGGCCAGCACTGCAAAATAATTGCATTTTTAAAAAGAGCAAAATAATGGCTATAAACTGAAAAAATTAAAGGTTCTGGATTTGGATCAAGTAAAAGAATTCTTAGTAACAGCACCTGATAAGGAATTTTTGGCACACAAGGTAAATTAGTAGCTAATGTAGCATTTGGCTATTTATGCTCCTACATCGAAATTTGTCGATTTACTGGACAAAAATTATTTAAAAAATAGCAACGTTTTTTTGATTCCTATCTTATTTTTTTAAGAACTATGCTACTTTAACAAAAATAACGGTATAAAAAATTAAGTGAAAAAACAGTTAAATAAACAAGTGAAACTTTGCTTCATTTATAGAATATAGTTTTTAAGATCCATCGCATCGATTGCAAACGAAATTTAAAGGGTTTACACAGAAAAGAGTGCGGGACAGCTGTATCTCGGGCATTATAACAGTTTAGAAAAAAAATGTAACCGCTAGTTTTGTATTGCTAAGGCTCACATTCAATTGGTTTTATTATACTTAAGAAATCCTTCATATTATTTCGTAGTTTCATAAAAATTCTACATGTATTTAATATATCACCATTACTAAAGTTATATTAACAAAAGCAGTATTTTTTAACTTTTTGCGAGGTATTTGATTCGCGATACGAAACTATTAAAAGGTGCCATTGGGTAATAATTTGATAACATGATAATTTCACCTATAAGCACTAAGGATACCTAGGGGCTTTATTTGTAATCCGTACTTAGCGAGCGTCAACGTCATTCTAAGTGGCTAGATAATTCAGACTACATCAGATTGATGCAAATTCATCAATGCTCGCTGAGCACAGATTTTAAACAAAGGTTCGTAAAAAGTCACTTTCAAAATAAAACGTAAAAAATTTAAAACTGGCGGTTTAATCAATAAAAAATAATACCTATAAAAAATTAGCTCTTCTCTGTTTACTGTTATCGACAAATGTCAAAAATTTTGATTTTTATTTGCTCAGATTTTTATAAACATGTAATGTTTGTCAAGCCATCTCATTCTCCCATGAACGACTGGTATCACTTGATACCACCTGTAATTGGTACCATAGTTCCTGATAGCTTTTAAAAACTTAGGATAGGAATCTGTTTCTTTTATTTCAGGCAGTTTTTGCTCAGTAAGCAGTCACAGTGACTTAATTGTTAATTTTTAACTTACATTATTTTGAAAACTGGTAAATATTGATAGGGTATTTTACACAAAAATGCTTAGAATTGGCCATATAATTCTAAAGTCAAAAAATGTATATCGCATCCTTGAGCCCATAGTGTATACACAATGGAAACACTGTGGGCTAACACACCGTGGAAACATCGTAGATATGTTCCACTATTCTCAGGGTTTCCATAATATATACATAGTGTATAACTATAAATTAAAATTCTAATGTATTGTTTTTTTTGTATTTATCTTGGATTTAAAGTGTAAAAACCATGGATTCGTTGTATAATCGCGGTGAATACTTACTATGTATTCATCATGGATTTGCTGTGTAAGCGACGTGGGTTTAGTAAGAAACCACTGTGGAAACACGGTGTGCTTATGGAACAACTCCACTGTAAAAACATCGTGGAACCTGTGTGCTTTCACAGTTTTTCCATGAATACAGCGCTTCCACAGTGATTTCACCGTGGGCTCAAGGATACAAGGGTAATTTATTAATTATGTAGGTATTATTATATGTATTATCAGTAAGTAACAATAAAACTCTAAAAATACTCCTAACGCCGTTAATGACTGGCCCATAAAAATAAACATTAGCCTAGCAAGTATAACAAAAAATGTATAGACGACCAAATAAAATTACATATTTGCGCAAGCTATCTTCATAAATGAAAACTAAGTTGATCGTCGCCCGTAGTGATGGAACCTTCCGAATGATCTTCCGAACGATATTCGAATATAGAAATGTTTCGAATGATTTGAATATTTTTTTCGGATTATTGAATATTCGTATTCCAATCAGCTGGGGTATATTACCGCTACTTATCGGATGATAGTTCATTCGATTCGCGGTTCATTCATATCAAGAATAGAAATTTTCCACAAAATGTCGATTTTTTTGGCGGCCACTGTATACTATTCTATACACCACACCAATAATTACGAATTAAAACGAAAACAAAACTTCCGCCGCACCACCAATAACAGCAAAACACATTTAAAACTTACAAGAATACGTATGCGAACACAACATTAACCCAATAAATAAAATAGTTGACTGAAATTAAAACCCGAAACAAAATAATTCATTTTTCATCTTCCGACAACTGATTTATCCGGAATAATTCTTTATTTCGAAAGCAATCCCTTCGACTTTGGGGTAAGTCGACGGTCGGCGGTCGGCGCAATATATCAAATATCGACTGGCGTTGATCGGTCAATGTTTCATATGTCGAATAATAATCCGAATATGAAGATCTTCCGGAATACGAATATTCGAATATTAACATCATCCGAATATGCCCATCGCTAGTCGCCCGCCTGACGTATCCGACCCCGCCGTGCATCGTCGGTTTGCCGCATTGCCAAATTCAAACAGCATTCCCCAATGAATTTAATTAACTTAAACAAAAAAAGATTAAAGGCACTATAATATATTAGTTTTTATACATAAAGACATATTAAACCTAAAGATTAGACCTGTATTTAAAAAATATATTTGTAATATTTATTAAAAGAAAGCATTAAGTGCTTAAAACTTAAATGATAAATTAAAAGTGTTCAACTTTTGGTTGTTTTTAAACAAATTCGGTATAAGTGAAGCTGGACTGAACAAGCCGTGTAGGAAAATAAATATCCGACGTTGCCAGATTTTTATATACGCTAATTTATCGTAGTGCGATAGTGTGAGGGGTACAGTCATGTTAAAAATATTGGCCTGCAACCATAGTGCGTATGATATAGCCAAAACTTTGTGACTGGACTGTAGGGAAAGAACTACCTTAAAAAACTGTTCTATCAATATTTATTTGAATGGTAAATGTTATTTTTGGACTAATAGTTTTGTATATTTCTTATATAATTTTTACATAAATTAATATTTAATTTTGAACATATATTTTTTTAATATTTACATGTAAATATGCAACTCAACTTTAACTTTTTATAATAAAATACGGCAACGATAATATACTACTTGTTAGCTATATTTTGACGTTTCTTTCAAAGTTATATTCATTTTTAATTAACAAATAAATATTAAGTAAGGCCTGTATAACTGACACAAATATTTTAAAAATATTTATTTTTACTAAGTATATAACCAAAACAAATAATGAAAAAGTATAAAATTGCAAGTGTTTGCATTAAAAAAAAATACGTTGTTAACAGAAAACGCACAGATAATAACAATAGCAACTTAAAAAACTTCGATGAGCAGATAAAAACTGGTAAAGAAATAAAATTCCTAGTGCTAATCCTGGACACTAAATTAACTTAGAATTAACAGATAACAATAAATCTAAAGAAAGCAAACATGTGCCCCATGAGATGCAGTAACATGTTTGGTAAAACCTGGGGGCTTAGATTAAATATGATGCTTTGGTTGTACGTCACAGTCATCAGGACGAAAGTCACCTACGGGGCTGTCGTATGGTGGACTAAAGTGAAATAAACAACGACAGTTATGAGTCTTAACCGTCTGCAGAGACTGGCATGTCTGTGAATAACCGACGCTGTAAGAAGCACACCTCCTATGGCTATGGAAATTACCCTGGGATTAACTCCCTTGGATATTTTCATTAAAAGAAAGGCCATCAGCAGCGCCTACAGTCAAAAAACAACAGAACGTGGAAACAATATTCTGAAAAATATGGTCACACAAGGGCAACAAATATTATCGACGAACAGCTCTTGGACATGTTACCAAACAACGCTAGGCGACCCTTCCAAAAAACCAAAAGCTAAGCTTATCCTCGCGTACTTAGTTAAGACAGGCAGACATGCTGGCTTTGCGGGGAAAAGGAGGAAATCGCCTCACACTTAATATACGACTACAATGCACTGACGTACAGAAGACATGTACTGTTCGGAAACATACAGACGGAACGTCACTTCCGCATAAACATCTATTAGACCTAACAAAGGGAAGAGGGCTTCTATAACAAAAAAGGGGGAGCGCAATAAGCCAGTAGTAAAAATATTAACATGCGACCAAACCCGTTTAAACCAACCAATAATACAACAGTTCTAAAATTAGATTTTAGCAAAATCAAATCATATGATAAGCATCTTATTAGGCAACATAATTTAGAAGCTATTCGGAAAAACAAATTTGCCGAGAAGGGAGTTGTGCACCGCTATATCGCCAGATTTAAATCCATTAAATTTCTTCCTTTAAAAATATCTATTCGCTTAAGTCTTCTAGAAACATTCCCAGTAGTGGATAATAATGTCTATCAAGCTTTTTTTGACCATTTTGAACGTTATAGCGTAGTAAATGCTGGTTATTTTTAAGAATTTAAAATAACTACACTTGTTTTGGGTAAGTAATGTTTCATTATTCTAGACGTTAATATTAAAACATTTAAGAGAAAGAGAACATATGACATATAACAAATACTTTTCAATTTATGCATAAAGTAAAAATAAATAAAAAAATGTAGGTTTTCTATTAAACAAAATTAGTGATTAAATAATAAAAGGGTTTTTTAATTAATTAGATACGGTATTTTTTTAACTTAATCACGATAGATAAGATAATTTATAGTTTTAATAATAAGTATTTATTATTTTATCGAGCAAGACTACATAAATAATTTTATTTTTACTGGTTAGCAGCATTGCCCGTCGCGTTGTGTGCTGTCAGTTCGACCGAGGTATTCCTCTCTTCTTGGGTCGGTAGAAAGGAAATCGGCCACTGTCTGTCTTTATTTCGCTCAAGCATTTGCTTATTAAATTAACATTTTCTTTTATCGCACTGAAAATCTCTGCACCTAAGAAATTGGTTTGCCAGACGTGTATGCGCGTATATTATATTGACAGCTAAATGGGAAAACAATTTCATTAATACCTTAGTCTTACCTGCGGGGCGATTTAAGACTCGGTTTTTTAAAATAATTTAGCAAAAACTATATTATTTTTAAATATACGCTTTTATTTTTCCATTTTTATTTTTTTTTAAATCTGTTAAAAAAATTTAAGGAACTTGGGTTTATTCACTTTTAACTATAACCTGTTTGTTAAAAAAAACATTTTGGTTTCAATAAATCAACAAACCAGTTACAAAAAAAAATTAGCAACAACTTATTATTTATGAGCATTTAAAAGTAAAATTTGAACACATCCCCAGGATTTTTTTTGTAATAAAGTCAGTTTACTATAAAACCTCCATCATTACCTCTAAGAAGTTTAATAAGCGTATACCAAAAACTAAATAGTAAAACCTTTTATTAACAATATTTTAATGTTTGAAATGCTAGTTATTACTTATTAACATATTTCTGATATTTATAAAGGAAAATAAATATCTAAAATGATACATTGTTAAAAACAAGCACATAAAAACGGTAAAATGCATTTTTTTTCTTAAACACTCTATAAATGTATGTATTGATTTTATTTATCTCTTTAACTACATTACAAAAGAAGTCCTAGTAGCTTAAAAAATAATTATTTTATTAACGCGTATAAGCAAAATGTCAGTTAATTAAGCAGAATACTAAACAATATTAAAGAATTATACGAATATTTATCTATTTGTGTCAGTAGTATATCAACGGTAGTAAGCTTATAAGCCATCTTATCTTGGAGCTTTAAACAGCCACACGAAAACTTTCAAACTGTTAAAATACACATTAATATGCACATAACTTTGTATCTAAATCTAGAAACCCGTGAACTGTTCAATGAAATCTTTGTGCAAATAATGGTTTGTCCGAGTCGTTCAATGTGGAATTCCTATTTGCATGGATGCGAGAATTGAGATGAGAACATCAAGTTTAGCGATTTAACAGTTTTTTCTATAAGCAAAGTCAAACTTTATTAAAGCACAGCTAATATAATTCGAGTTAAAAAAGGAACCCCATAAATATGGAAACTTGGACGAACACGTTTCAGTCGCACTTTGTGACACTGATACTATGAAGACCATATAATACTGTTTTACTTTTAAACAAGGAACTAGAGAGGTATATAATAACCTATTAGTCTTGACATCAGATATTTTTAAGCAGATTCTTCAAATAAAACTCATCTCCCGTGAGGTTTTTAATGCAGTAGAGTCTATGTGTCGACTAAAACTTAAATCAGTGCTAAATATCACTCCCAAATCGTTGAAATGTTGTACTGTGTAGCTAGACTTTACAGGACGTTTACATTCAAAAAGCCGCATAATAATACTTTTAGATATATTTATTTCAGATCCAAAGGAAACCACACAGCAATAAGTTCCTACAGTACTTTCTGATTTTTTTTTTATTTAACCGTGCCTCTATCTGTAATATTTTTTGATATTTCAAAATATTTATCAGCAATTTGTTATACCATGTAATTAAAAAAAACATTTAAAAAAATCTTCATCATTTGCTATTTAGTCGTACTCTTTCAACACTCCTATATTCACAAACTTATCTCTTATGTCCTTCGGTTAGGAAAAGTATAAGCTTTAGTTAAGCTAAAAAAATAAATGATTTGAATAGCTTAAATGAAAAAGCGTTGATCTATTTATTGATTTATTATTACTTTTTTTTCATCTGAGACAGTTAACGAAGGTCCAAATTTAAGTACTTACGTACGGTGGATGGCTTAGTTAAAATACTGGATAGTTTATTAACATGAGACTCAAAGATTTAAAGTACCGAAGAAAATATCGGAAACACCTAACTAAAAGTATTTAATACAAGTCTTATTTGAGGCACTTTTAAAGTATACGGCTTAGAAGGGAAAATTTCTTTTGGGTTCAAAAATAAATGTTATTTTTAAAAGTAACGCCCACAAAATTAAACAACACTTTCTTTTGCAGAACTTAGCCACGCATAAGTAAAAAATGATTATTGAAGGACTTTTTATATTGATGAGACGTTTCGTACCCCAATTTAGTTTTTATTGGATGTCCAGTAAATGAGATATCTGCATAACCGTGCGCTGGTTTTTAGTAAGTTAAAAAATAATCAATACTATTTTTATAAAGAAGCAAAATAATCACAAGAAAATCAGTTTAAAGAGTTGAACCTAGTTTAGGTCCGTTTACACGTATGCTCAAAACAGACGCTCCTAGCGCGCCGCTTTGAAGCGTCACTCCGGAGTGGCGCACCAGGAACGTGAGGTCGGAGTGTGGTAACCAAAAGGAGCAACACTCCTGGACCGCACGCCGGAAGTGTGAGACTGAAGAGTACGCGCCAAAACCCTTCGTGTAAATACAATATACCAAGGTTTTAGAGTGGCGCGTGGGATTTTCGCCTCGGTGGAAACTCCACGCGCCGCTCCATCTGTAGGTAACTAACCAGTCGAATTAAATATTTGAAGTAAGTGGACCCCCTTAACAAGAAAAGAGGGCTATTGCTTGTGTAGAGCTGTATGTAGTATGTGAAAATGGAAAGGGAACCCCGCGAAAAATGTGGGTTAAGCAGTGGAGATTGAACCAAGAACGCTTTGGCCATATGTCTCTACTGAGGAAACTCAGAGAAAATAACCCAGAAGATTATAGAAACTACTTAAGAATGGACGACAAAACGTTTTAGATTATTATAAATTAAGTTCGCCCTTATATTACAAAAAAGATACAATTATGAGAACTAGCTTAATTGCAGAAAAACCTTTTACCGTTACTCCCCGTGTATTAGCAACTGGACGATCACTTCAAGATTATTTTTTTATCTTGTATCTTAACATCTGCCCTGTGTTGTATCTGTCAGAAAACATGTTAGGCTATTTATACTACAATAATTACTTAAAATTAAGTTTTAAAAAAATAAACAACCACTTTTTTTAAGACTGCGTAATTAAAAAAATATATAATTAACATTTGTGTTTAAATTCAATACCTAATAATTTCGCAAATTTGTCTATAAGTCTAAAGCGCACTGAAAAGTCTGAAACGTTACATTGGAATGTGTGTGTGTCTGTATGTGTGTGGTGTGTGTGTGTGTGTGTGTGTGTACATGACGATGTAGGTCCTAGCGTGCACTCCTGGCACTTCGCTCCAAGTCCACTTACCTGGCATCTCGCCGGCCAGCATTTACACACACACACAGGATTAGAGCGCACGAATGGAGCGTCCGCTCCAAAACTGTCGGAAAAACTCTGTGTGTAAATGACCCTATTGGCATAGATTGACCTTGATTATCCACTTTATTTTGAAAAAAGCTGCTCCAAACTAACCATTTGAGTAATTGATTACAGAGAGGATTAAAGTAAATATGGCCCATTGCGGTGCTCTACAGTTTCCTGATTATAAGTTAAAATATAATACAAAGGGTTTATCCTGCCCCATTATGGAAGCAATGAAACTAATGTAGTTTTTATAGATATAGGACGTCGTTTTTCTGCATTGCCATTAATACGAACGTATTATGTAGGTGATGGGTAATGTGAACAAATATGTTGCCACAACTGTATGACGGTTATTTTGTTTTAGAGTATTTTAAATATTAATTATGACAATATAGTAAAAAATACATTATGGGATAGTAATCTTAGGTTTATGACCAAACCGAAAACCTTTTGCTGCACAACTAGAGGTTACCTATTAAAGGAAAAAGAATAAGAAAAGAGGCAAAAAGAGGCTCACTGGAATGATGCTTCAGGCCAAAAAGATTTATTTTACGTTTGCCCAAGTATACCAAGAAGCTATTAGAGCTTCAAAAAAATAAACTCAGGACAGTTATTAACTTGCTGACAGGACACGGCCCCGGAGGTACTACCCAAAAAAGATGGGAAAAACTGACAATAAACGGTGTTGGTTTTGTGACAGTTCATGAAAAACCGCAAAACATATACTATGCAAGTGCATGAAATTAACATCCAAAAAGCTAAAATATTTAGAAGGAGTATTTTTGACTTTTAAATATGTAAATAAAACATGCTTGCGCAAACGTTTACAACTGCACGAAAAGTTTGTGAATTGAAGGGATTAATTAATGTAGGATATTTACCCAATATTCTTCTAGGTCGAAGTGGAAGTAGTACTTTGTCTATATTTTGACCTAACTTGTTGTTTGTTGCAAAGTATTTTTATTTAAATTAAGTTAAAAGCATGGCTACGAAACCAAACCCTTCTTGGAGTTTTGGGATATTACTCAAAATCGGTTTGTATAAACAAAAACGGACGTTAGTTTTGGTCGTTAAAGTTTTTTTTATAAACACATGTTGATCATTTGAGGAGTAAGATAAAGATTTATAATACTCTTTCTCTGGGTGGCAAATAGTAGAGGAACCAGTATATGGCAATTGCTAAATATTACTTTCGGGATAACAACATATTATAAATATAAACATTTTTATTATACAGAAAATCTGTATATAAATACCAAAAATTTAGAATCCAAATTTTGCTGTGTTATGGCACTGATCAAAGCACGAAACCGAAACCAACAATGAAAAATGACAACGCTTACCCTTTTGTATAAAATATTTTACCGTGACAAAAATTTCCATTCAAGCTAGCACGATCGTACTCTAAATCCATTAAAAAATACTTCGTATTTGCTTGCAAGTATTTCAGTTATGGTCAAAATTAAAGTTAGAGTATCATATTTGAATAGTAAAGTCAAAAATCGTTACAAAAAATGTTCAGTATTAAATAATAAATTTTTTACTACACTTTTTCATACTATAAATTAACAATTAAGGTTAAAACGAAAACCAGCGAATACTTAAAAGTCAAATCGTGTAATGTAAGCTTTAAAGTAAGAAAGGGGAATTTCAAAAACTAGGTCATGCAATTTAATCGTATTTTTTACCTTGAATATAGTTTAATTATTAATTTTGTTTAAGAATCGTGTGCTTAGGCAGAAGCTACACATAAATTTTGGTAATATTCTGGTTTGTGCAACAAGGTAAAATAGCTCAAAGACTTATAACTTTTTGAGACGCGAAACAAATATGTAGCACATACTCCTAAACCAAAAAGTTCGGTAAAATTATGCTTATTGCACACCACGCCGATTTTGATGATTTTAAGGCGCTGATTAAGAATTTAAGATTGTTTTTTTGGCAACCTCTGGTTTTTAAGTTATGGGGCCTTCAAGTTAACTTACCCTTAAATGATCGCTCCTTTTTAAAATTTCTTCTTCTTAAAACTAATTACCATCAAACATACACTGATGGAGCACTTAAATATTAAATAAATAAACCGAAAATTTACAATAATAAAACCATTATTTTTAGTAAGAAGACACTTTAAAAGAATCCAGTTTTTCATTTTACTTGTGAAGTTTCAACATTTTTAGGGGACGTCATGTTGGTATCACTGGTAACTATTCACATTTAAAGTCATTGTAATGACTGTATAAAATTAAAAAAATGAAAAATTCTTAAAAAAATAATTTAACCAAGTTATCATATTTTTAAAGCACTACTACAACTTATAATATTTTAGATGCTATTTTGATGTTAGCTCAAGACGTTGGAGAACACAATTTATGGCCAGACTATCTTAAGAACTGTTTAATAACTAGGGCCCGGATATTGGAACGAGCTCGTTCCCTATACGTTTTTTATTTCTGGTAAATTCATTGGCGTACGTATTATAGAGATATTAATTATAAATAAATTTTAAAAATTAAAATGTTAAATAAAAAAATAACAGGAGTGTTTTACAATTTAGTTGCATGATATAACTAACGTCTTTTCAAAGTTGATTTCGGTAAAATTCGTTCTTTTATAATTTAAAATATTTCTAAATCTAAAAAATGTTCTTTCGACATTACAGCTTGTAAGTGGAGTAAAACGAAAATGATTTTACAAGTCAGCTCTTTTATTTTGTAGTGCCTCAAAAATATGTTTTTTTTTCTTAAAGTCCTGGATTTCTTTCCAATATTTTTTGTACCTACATACAATTTTAATTTGTCGCCAATTTCATTAGGAACAGATTTAAGCTTGTCTATATTGATTTGGAATACATGAAATGAAGGCACTAGGGGAGCATTTTGTTTTTATAACTGTTCAATCACATCCGGAAAATATCCATCCAATTTTAAATCAGATTTAACATTTGGTGCATTTATAACTTCTTTCCTTTTTTTCACGCTTAAATCATTATCTTGTAAACTGTCGATAACATTTTTTACCACATTATAATTTATATGGTAATATTTAACTGCTGATAGCCATATTCCCCACCTTATAATAGCAGGTTGTGGCGGTAATGCGACATTAGGACACATATCTTTAAATTAATACGCGAAGATGACTTAAGAAAAACTTTTTTACCTTGATAAGTAAAGTATAAATAAGTAGATAAAAGTTACCTACCATTTCGCATATTCTATGTAGGGCATGAGCTAAGCATGTCAAATAAAGAAATTTGGGAAAATGTTCTTTTAACTGTCGTCCTGCATTCAGCATATATGCAGCACTATCCGAAAGAAACAAAACGCTACTTTTCTTAATACTAGTGACTGACAGTAATAAAGTAATAGTTTCTACTATAGATTTTGTTATTGTCTCACTACTGGTTTTAGAAAGAAATTTACTGTTAATTAAATATGAGTTTTCAAGTTTGTGATAACTTAAAGATAATATCAGCAACATATTTTGCCTTGATATCAGTGGTTTCATCGACACTAAACCATAACTTTTTTCCTTTTAGATTGTGGCGTATTTTGTCCATAGTTATTAAATGGTAGTGCAACTTTTATGCATCCTTTTACAGTTTAACTAGAGGGGCCCTGAACTTCCTGCTTTCGTAGTTCTTTCATCCCGAGAGTGTCCACACTATGGAAACTGCTACCCGTTTTCCCTTCTTCTTCCAGTCTCCAAATATTTAAGTCCCGTGTGAACAAACTCTCTGTCACCATACTTAAGACACCTACGGTACGTTAGTGCTTGGGCCACAGCCTTCGGGGACTGCCAAAGATAAAAAAAACACCCCTTTTACTTTCAATAAAAAAGTAGAATATGGAAGGAGCCACTCCAACTTCATTTTTTTTTACTTGTACTCATTATTTATTTGCCTGTAAGCGACTTACACCTGTTTAAATATGACAAATTATTTTGGCAAATATAATATGATTTACCCTGTGATTTACCCTATGTAACGGAACTGGTTTTTACAAGTTCACAAAAAACTAGGCCCAAAGAGTTTTCGTACTGCACTTGGAGAGTTGCATTTCCACTAACAAAACTATGTTTGTGGGGTTAATTGCATAAATATAAACCCTAATAGAGGTGCAATTAAATATTTGTAAATTTATATAGACAAAAAGTTTATTTTATTTTAATTTATATCATATATTTTACATAGAAGCATTATAAAATATCATAGTTTAATTATTTTGTTGTTGCAAAAACTTTTCTGAATTTTTTACTATTGCCACGTCTTTTGTATTATTCTATAAGAAATCATACCGAATAAAAATACCAAAATAAAATCCATAAATACCAATGGAAATTAAATTATTTATTGCATTTTTATTTGGTATATTCTATATCATTTTAAGCTCGAAATTGTAATGATTTTTTATCGATGTCCGGTCCATATTAATAACTAATACCTTTTCTTATCCTAAAAGGGTAAGAATACTTAGTTTTTTATTTATAAATTATATAAAAGAACCAATTGTATACTTACGTATAATATGCGTATAATACACTTTAAGGACTCAAAATTAAGTTTAAAAATTAAAAATCTATAGAAGATATTTATAATTATTGGTTAAGCTAAGGACACAAAGATAAAGGGGGCAAAAACACTTTAGTAAATACTTTGTACAGGGTGTCCGAAATTCGTTTTAATTGCAGGATTTTTCGTTTATCATTAAAAAAATAATAAATAAAACGAATAAATTTATGCAGTACCAATTTTTTACTTTTGTTTAATTAATAATATTTTAGTTGAAATTATATAAACACGGCCTACTACGCAAAACTAAAGTTTAAATTTTAAATATAATTT
Organism: Listronotus oregonensis; assembly: GCA_019359885.1. Lineage (NCBI taxonomy): Eukaryota > Metazoa > Arthropoda > Insecta > Coleoptera > Curculionidae > Listronotus > Listronotus oregonensis. The sequence continues at coordinate 112,682 of JAHBCN010000807.1, read as the reverse complement.
AATAATTTAAAAACATACAGCGTTAAATATACGGATAATTTTTGAAAACCTCAAGTTTCTATTTCTAAAATTACAACGAAATCCGGGCACAACAGATTAGAAGTTTTAAATCGTGAAGAAACACGATAAAATGTATATTTAAATAAATAAATGTTTTAACTATACAAGCTACACCCACATCTATTTAATATAAAACATAATGTTCACAAATATGAATCTAATTATAAAGCAATTTACAACTTCCAAAAATGTACCCACTCTTTTCTCCTTTTTTTTTTAAACTCCGATAAATATCCCACATAAAACTCGTAGTACTCTTTCGTGGAATATTTCCTCGCGCCTTTTGCTATACGATTTTAATGTTTTGGGCGTAGGCCCCTTAAAAACGAAAGAATTACTAGTTATCATATTATTTAAATATATTTTGCTATAAATGTTGATCAATGTGGCGATATCCCTTATAACAGTCGCAAATGATGTTGGTCTTCGGTTCTATTATAATAAATTAACGTCTTAGCACTCCTGTCCTCCATAGGTACTTAAAACATATTTGGACTTTTTCTTTCAGTACCTCCAAATACCCATTTTTTGTCAATAATCCTCCCTTCGCTGACATTTTTTTCCTATTTTTGCCTCACCAGTTTTCACAATCTTGCGGAAACCACCCAATTTTCGAAGTTTAATATATTTTTGTTTGTCACAAATAAAAAAAATATAGCCAAAGTGAACTGCATTTTGCTTTTGACATTGATATCATTGATATCAACATGTTGTAACCTAAAAATATAAAAACGGAGCCGGCGCACAGTGATCTGGGTCTGGAGTAATTTTATCATTAAAAAAATTAAAAAAGAATTTTTTTTTGTTATTGCTAGTTGTTTTTTTACTCTAACTTTTTGCATACCATTTATATTTTTAAATATTTGTACTTCTTAAGTGCAAATACCTCGGGGATATGACATATGTCGAGCGAAAAATATTTTCAACGACAATAAAATTTCATTTCAGTTTGTTGTTTATAAGAAGCTAACTGCAAATTAGAAATTAATTTAGCCCTATGAATTTTTTAAGTAAATGATGGCAGGCAATTTGAATAGTTTTAATAAGTATTGGTGTATTTAAAAAATAAACAAATGTAGAAAATGCTTGGTAGCAATAATAACGCACCAGACAACATTCGTTACATAGAGTTTATATCTGTTGTCCTTATGGGCGGGTCACGGCGGGTAAATGTATAATTTAGCTTTACTCATTAAGTCTTGGGACATCATATCTATATACTTGCAAGCCGAACCAAGGTGGACTTAAAAAGATATAGTCTATAAAACCAGCATGAACTACTTTTAAAATAACGTTTTATTAAAAAAAATTAACGTAAAAACCAAAACGCTCTTGCCATTTTTTTTTCAATACGGCTTAAAAGCCCAATCCTTACCCTACACGTAGATGTCTTTAGTTTCTTCTACGAACAATTTTTGCCTTACCTATAATTTGTTTACTTTTTTTCTTTAGGCTTATGGTGATTACACACCATAATTAGGTGTACTAAATGAACCCTCTGTAACTTAAAAAAATATATAATTTGGGAATTAACTTTTAATGCTTCAAATCCCTGGGATCATTCTGGGGTTCAATTAGCATTAGCGCAGGGCAAGTAAATGTCAAAAAGAAAAAACTGGATTCATTGAAGATATTTAGAAAAATAAGCAATTAGATATTGTAAATATTAGTGTTTTGGTTTATTATGTAAGTGCCCAATCAGTGTATGTACCACTTTGATGAAAATTATTTTTGAAAAATAGAAATTTAAGGAAATATTGTCCATTTTATGGTAAGTTCACTTGAGGACTTATAACTTAAACACAAAAGTTGCCAGAAAAAACTGCTTTTAGATTCGTGATCAGCGCAAAAAGAACCCATGCAAATAATTCTCAAAATCGGTGTGGTGTCCGATAAGTATAATTTTACTAAACTTTAAATAGGTAATTAGAATGTTTAAGCTTACGAGGATGGTTTGAAAAGTCCGTGCAAAGTTCGAGAGTTGGCACCACCGGCGCGTATCGAGGTCATCTTTAGTTAGTAGCATCTGTTGAATGAACGCACACCAAGTGTCAGCCATATTGGTCTATTTCTTTGTGTTTGGCATTCGTGTGAATCAAGGAAGTTGAGTGATTTTCAAGAAATGGACGAAAAAGAATTTCGTGTGGTGATTAAACACTACTTTATGAAAGGTAAAACGCTTCAGGAGACTAAAGAGAAAACTGATAAACATTATGGTGACTCTGCACCTTCGATTAAAACAGTTTACAAGTGATTTCAAAATTTTCGGACTGGCCATATGAGCACAAGTAACGCTGAACGTTCTGGACGGCCTGTGGAGGTCACGACTCCAGAAATCATTGATGAAATCCATGATATGGTGATGGATGACAGAAGAGTTAAGGTACGTGAGATTGCTAGTGCTGGGGGCATCTCGACTTTTACATAATATTTTACATTAACATTTGGACATGAGAAAGCTATCCGCAAGATGGGTGCCACGATTGCTTACGCTTGACCAAAAACGGAATCGTGTGAAGTGTTGCAAGGATGGTTTGCAGCTGTTCCAGAAGAATCCGGATGACTTAGTGCGTCGTTTCGTCACTTTGAATGAAACATGGATTCATTACTATACTCCTGAGGCCAAACAACAATCTAAGCAATGGGTTACCAAGGGGGAATCTGCACCAAAAAAGGCGAAGACTGTTCCTTCGGGCGAAAAGGTTATGGCGACTGTCTTTTGGGATTCGAAGGAGATAATCCTCATCGGCTATCTGGAAAAGGGTAAAACTCTGACAGGTGTAAATTATTCATCAATATTGAACCGTTTGAAAACCAAGCTGCAAGAAAAACGCCTACGATTGGCCCACAAGAAAGTCCTTTTCCATCACGACAACGCATCAGCACACACCTCAGCAGTTGTGGTCGCAAAATTAATGGAAATAGGATTCCAACTCGTTTCACATTCCCCCTATTCTCCAGACTTGGCTCCCTCGGACTACTATTTGTTCCCCAATTTGAAGAAATGGCTGGCGGGACAAAGAGTCTATTCAAACGAGGAAGTGATTACAGACACTGATCGATATTTTGCAGACTTGGACAAATCCTATTATTTGGAAGGGATCAACAAACTGGAACATCGTTGGACGAAGTGTATAAGTCTAAAAGGAGACTATGTAAAAAAATAAAAAGGTTTACCCCAAACAAGTAAGTAGTTTTTATTTTTGCACGGACTTTTCAAACCTACCTCGTACATAGGCACAAATAAATGCAGAGCCAGTCAACCAGTTTAGCTAATTTATTTCATACTAATTATTCAGGCTGCACAGTTTATTGCATATTTGTGCTTGCTTGCTTTATGTTTGCTTAGGGTTGCACGTACAATTAATAAATTGTCAAAATATAATTATTTTAACAAACAAATTATTTATCTTTTTTTTTTTTGAGATAACTTCAATAATAAAACCCTTTTTTTCGTATTATGTAAAATCAAATACTACAAAAAAACCTTTGTCGTCGGTTTTGAAAATAAGATGCATTTTAAATTTTACTGTTAGATGTACAGACAACGTTATGGTTTAGCTTCTTTATTGTTCCACCATAAATGCAGTTCATACCGACTATAAATTATGGAATAATTTCATAAATATCCAGTGGTCAGCTGCAAACTTGAGTTTATTCCATAAATCTCTGTTTAAGATCTGACCTATGGATAAAGTACTTGATTGTTAACCCACACTTTGAGTTTTATTATTATTGACAGGGTATATCCTGTTTTAAGTATTTATAAATTACTAAATAAATATTTGACATCACCATGAAATAAAAAAAGCCAATTTTAAATTTATTATTGGCTACTTTTAAAAAATTCCTGTTCACTCTGCACATGCGCTTGCTGACTTGTTTTTTATAATAACAAGGTAATTTAATTCGAACTGCAGATTTGACGTCCGAAATCAACAAGTTAATGTTTTATCCTTAGAGTCCCAGGATCAAATCCCGCTAGAAACATGACATTTTTATTACTTTGTTTTTATTTTTTTGTCTTAAAATATTACTAAAAAATGATAAAGCTAAACATAGATAAGTACATCCAGAATTTCAAGAAAGCTTTAGTTACGACGAAAATGGCTTCAATGATAAAAATAGTATATTATATTATAAGAATTAAAAGTAAATCTTTTTTTATTGCGAGTAAAAATAAGCACTTTTAGTCCGTATGATATATACTATTTTTTCCTTAACATAGTCAAAATTTAAATTTAGTTACTCAAAAATCGTTTTATTTTAATCCTAGGATTAAAAGTGTTGCTAAGCAACGAGCACATTTTTGTACGGTATGAGAATTGATAGCTTTTGCACCTGAAAATAGTACAAAAATGTCAACATTTTTTGACGGTTGAAGAAAAAACATTTTTTTATTTAAAAGAAAAGTTATGATAAACGGTAACAGGACGGGGCACCACCACATAACATCCGATTAGTTACTGCATATTTAAACAATCATTATAATAGGTATATTGGCAGAAACGGTACAATAAGGTGGCCAGTCAACAGTCCAGGCCTAACACCACTGGATTTATTTTAATGGAGTTTTTAAAAAAATAAAATTTAATATGACCGGCCAAAAATACTAATAGCCTTGGCCAGTAAATACAACAAGAAAATGTCCAACTTAAGTTGAAAAATTCCGTTTGTTAACAAACGCTTTAAGGAAGTGAAAGGATAATATTTAAAAATGCTATGACGCTGCTGGGGGATATATAGAATCATAAATATTTTTAAAAATTGTTTTAATATTAAGTTAAAAATAAAAATCAAATAAAATCAAAATAAATGTTTATTAATTTTATAGATAGGTATAAATTATTTTGTTTTAGAAACTATTTTATATCATTACTTGTTCTTGATAAATAAATATTTTTTAATTGTTTTTTTATTGCAATTTTATTTTTTCTTACAACAAAATATAACTAACATTTTACTTAAAAAAAAGGATAAACATTTTTTGCTTGGAAATCTAGATTTTTTTTAATATGCAATATTTTAAGGTAAAATACTGGTTAAACGGTAGGAAAAAATATACAACATTTATATACTTTTTAAAATCAGAATAACGTACCCAAACCAAACTTGGTAATTTTGAACAAATTTCCGATGTTCTTTTGTTTTATGTGATGACAAATTCTAACGGTTCATTAAAAATACTTCAACTTTCGTCATTTAATTTTTTTTCTTACTCTTAAAATAAAAGCTCTGGTGGTGCTTCAAAATATATGGAAAACCCTGTACATATATAGCCTCAAAAATATATTTTTTAAATTTTTGGACATTTGGAGCTTGGAAAATATAATATACGAAGACGATTAAATTAAAGCAAAGTTGCGCATTAATGTAAATAAACATTTATTGATTAGACTTGGCGCATGTAAAATTCTTAGTATTTTCGAACTCCGAAATATTGTTAAATTAAGTTAAGGTATGTTAGTTACCAGTTTAATAATATAATATATTACTGTTTTAAAGATAGTCGTAGCGTACTGCTTAGGACCGATACGATAAAAGTCACAAATTGCTTTAGCGTTAACTTTTTAAAGGGTAAAACATTTTTCTAACCCTAAAGCACTTTTCTGTATGTTGAAAACCCCATACGCTTTAAGTTATTTTAAAACATTATTATATATCAATAAACAGTTAAATTACATTACTAAACGTTTGTTTTTAAATTGACATTTGTCTTAAATTGTAACAATTTTTCTTTTTAATAAAAATAATCTCAATTATATAAAATAATTTTCTAAGCAAACCAAATTTATTATATATAACTATAGTTTTTTTTAATTTTTAAGCTTTAAAAAATAAAATGTGCTTTTACCGGGTTATACTCGTATATTTGAAAAATACTTCTAATAAACTGCAAGTTAGGACACCGCGGGCGTCCAATTGAGTAAACAGCGGGATTAAATTGAAATGTTTATTAACCGCATGCTTTTTAATTACAAGAGCAAAAGGCGAAAATTAATTAAATTTATAGCAAAAATTAAAATTGTTTTTTAACAATGTACAGGGTTATCCAACGAGAACTGAACAAGGCCATATTTGGGGCTTTCCTTAAACATTAAAAATTGTTAAATGGCCATTGTGCATTTTTTGGCTTAAAATCTTTAAAAAGACTACATAAAACGATTTGTATTTAAACAAAAGAGATGTGACATAAAATCAACCTTTTCTTAATGGGACACCCTATTTATTTGTTCTTTTTAAAAACTTTTTTTTTATTTTTTTTTCATATTTAACCAGAACTAACAAAGAAATTAATTTTACACATAAGAAAACTTTTTAATTTATATTAGAGAAGGAAAACATAATAACAATAAATACCTAAAATGCTAAAATACAAAACCACAATATGCTGAATAAAATGTCAAAGTCCAGCATTTAGTGATTCAAATAATTAAACTGTTTTACATAAGTGGTGAAATTGCAGCGTTGTTGCACAAACACGTCTGGAACATGAATGTTATTTTTCCATAGCCATAAGTACGCTTAAATTTCTTTCTTAAAATCTAATTTTAATCAGTAAAATTCTTAAATAATCTGGCAAAACCTTTGACGTGTAAATAAAATTAGTTTTTACCAATCTAAAAATAACTAAAAACAAATAAACCGAGATGTATTTAAGCGCCAGATGAGCTGACGTCATTACTGAACAAACTTAGGATGATGTAGCGGGTCTCCACATCCAATCAGAACTTAAGATCTTGGCGTCCTCCGGCGACTGAAACATAGGTGCGTGACAGTCATAGCCGTCTTCTCCTTTCGGCGCCGCAAATAGAAGAAATGAGATGGGGGAGAATCTCTCTCTCTCTTTAAACAAGTTTATATCATAAATGTTTGCACAAAAGTGTACATTTTTCTAAGCTAGTAAAGCAAATTCTAAAATTTCTCTGTGTTAATTGTAACGTGGCACATTCTACGTAAGGTTCTAAGGTAAACAGAAAAAAAGTGTGTGATGAAATTGATGTAAAGGACTGTAAAAGCGCAGGCGTTGGCTGGGGCGATGATTACAAGGTAATTGGTGAATAATCAAGGTACATCTAAACTTTTTAATAATATAATTTGTCAATAATTTATACCGAGTGTCACTAGATTGACAAGTGATACGGAGTGTCCCAAAAAACTGTAAAACATTTTTTAAATATGACTAAAATAATTTCTTTCTTTCCTTGTGATATAAAACAATTGGGTTAAGTGTCTCGTAACGTCGTTATATATTAACGCCTTATGGACTTCGCAGTTGGAAGGAGATTCGGGTTTTTAGTCAAATATAAATAATTTTCTTTGCTAAAAATCAAGTGAAATAATTCCGCAATTTGAACGGCAAATTTTGTAACTTTTTTCCATATTTTGTAGATTTAAGTCATTGATAAAAATGTAAATATTTGATATTGTCAGTAGATAGTTAGTTATGTTTCAGATTTTCATTGAAAAATTGATTTTAAGGCTGTCAGTGCCTATCTAAAAGGTAATTCGACCTTTTACCTTTTTTTTTATAGTTTTAAGGTAAATTGATTTTCAAAAACTTGCCAAGGAAAAATTATACTTTTTAGAAATTGTGTATTTGTAGATATTGGCGTAAGTTGCTAATACGCCTTATTGGCGTATCACACTATATTTGTGGGGTAGTAAATTGTATAATTATTTGTAAATAAAAACTTGTTTACGGTGATTTTATTCGTTGTGTTAATTTTCAATAGTCATTTTACAGGGCGTCCAAACCTTAATTTGCACCAATGCTTTTCAGTTCATATTTAGTCGACAGCAAAGTATGTCGGCAACTACTTATAGTGTGAAAGCGCAACGATTTACGTTTCTTCATTAAGCGTTTTAAAAGTAGTAAGAAGAATCAGCTACTTTAAGACATGTTACATTTGTTTTAATACAAATCCTTTTTTATAGTATATTTTTAAACTTTACGTGGAAAAAACCAAAGATGATTATTTAACATTTCTTCTTAATGCGATAAAAGTCACAAATTGCTACTACCTGCTTGTTATACGTACATATATCGGGTGTTTCTCGGAGGTAGATCCACCTGTAACTTTTTAATTTTTGAGATAAGAATATGAAATTTCTTACGTCGGTATATGACATAAATGTTGATGCACATTGGCCTATTTACTTGTTTTGTATCACTTTCGGTTTGGCCGGCGAAAATGACTTCTGAATTCGGAGTACAATGAAAGGTAATTATTTAACACTTTTACCCCATAATATTTAGTTTCTAAATTTTCATCTAACTACTTTAAAACAGTTTATTTTAAATCAAGTCGTCATAAAAAAATGGTTTTCTTTTGTTTTTACGGCTTCTATGGATAAAATTAATGCAATAAAGTAATAATTAGGCCGTTATATAACAAAATAATTAATTGAGTGTTTTTAAGGAACGGTTTTACCCAAAATACCAACTATGTGGTACCAAATTATATAGAATAAAATGTTCTTTTAGGATATGCTAACAATCGACCTCCGTTCCATTTTATAAATAACTTATAATCATTAAAAGAATTTTGCAATTTATTTACTCCCTCTGAAAAAAAAACTGTATAAGACAAAACATTATTAAATGTATTTTGTCAGAGCTGCTTAATTTAAAATTAACCGTTTTAACGTAGTCATGAAACTTAAGATTGGAATTTAGAAAACTAAATATTTTAAGAAAGTTGCAAGATTTTTAGCCTTATATTAAATGTTTTTTAGATGATGATCTTTCAACAATAGCTAAACTGGCCAATATCAAATCAAAGTTCTTCGAAAGGACAACACTGATTACTTAAAACAGTAAAACTATAATTATTTCTATAATCGATTTACCCAAAATACCAACTGACAATAAGAGTAGTATAAATAAAAAAGAAACTTATTATGCAATCATAAAGAAAGTTAGTTGTGGTTAGTTAGTTAGTTTTAGTTAGTAAACAAAAACTGCTTTATTTGCCTAGTCTAGATTCTGTTTGTATTTAACAAGTTTTTTTTTTACTTAATACGGGCTATTTAGTCTATTATAAGTTTAGCATTACCTCAAGTTTCTTGGGAAATGTTATTTAGTAAATTTATAATGATCAAATATAGGTATGCAGGTAATTTTAAATTTACAAAATACTATTAATACCTTTTATTGTAGTTTATCCAAAATAAAGGTAGTTATCAATATTAAAAAGATAAAAATAATCATAAGTTTAGCAGGTAGAATAGTAATAAGTACCGTTTATTGGTCGCATAGTGACTGTTTTTATTGTAGTTCATAATTTATTTCCAAAAATCTAAAAAAATATTTTTCATGCTACTAAAACTACGTTATTGTTTAAAAAAAAAAGAAAAGTTGTCAAAATCTTAAAAAAAGTTGCCCTGTGCAAGCTTTTAAATATTTTACTGTTGTAGTTTTACAAACCATAAAAAGGGTGAAATTGATCTTGCAAATTTAGGTACTTCTACAACAATCTATTTTAAGTAAATACAATATTAAAATTAACTCTTTTAGTTATTTAAAAATATAAAACCCACATATTTCAGCTGCGCTAATAAATGTTATAAATGTTTTCACTTGTCTTGTGTCCGACTAATCCAGAGTAATGTTAAAAAAAACTTTGATTCGTTAAAGTAACATTTTATAAATTACTTCTTAATAACAATAAAACACGTGTTAAAGTTGCAAAATGTCCACTAAAACATCATATGCGCATATTATGCTTTAGATTTTAACTTGAAAACCAAAGAAATGCTAAAAAACGTATTTTTGCCTTGTATTTGGGCCAGCAAATATGCTTTGCTAATCCTGCTTTATCTTATAAATGATTCTTGAAAAAAAATTTGTTTAAATGAAATAGCCCCAGTCAACATAATTTCAAAGGCTTTATTAAAAAACCAGTACAAAAAGATTTATAATACGCAGTACTTTTAGAAAAACGTTTTATTTTTTGCCATAAACAACTTTAGCCGTTTTCAAAATTTGCTCTTATAATTATAAAGCAAGCGATTAATAAATTTCATTCAACCTTGCTAAAAAGTCAATTTAACACCTGTGGTGATTTAAATTAAACTTAAAAGGATTTTTTAAATGTGTAATTTGGTGAAAGAAAAATTAATTACCAAAGCTTATTATTTAATAAACCATAAATTCAATAATACATTTGGTATGTCTAGAAAGTTATTTGAAGTAAATTAAATCATGTTCATTAGAAAAATAAACAAATATTTTTAATTTCTTAGGCAAATGTAAGTTAAAAAACAAAGTCTAAGTGATGTTAGCTAGCTGCTTGACAATTAATAATAGTATTTTAGATAGAGCCATAGCGTACGACCCCTCTGTTTGCAACATACAAAAAACTGCTTAAAGGTCATAAAAATAACGTGCGTTGAATAAAAAATATCATAAACCATTCTCTATTTTCCTTGTTTTGAGTCAAAAGTTAGAATAAAATACATATTATAGTTCAACCAACTCTAAAGAAATACTAAATTTATTTAGTAATGGGTGTACTTAAGCATAAAACAATTGCAACCATCGTTTCATTGAAACCAGTTCCAGAAATGCACCCACGACTGCATTAGCAAAATACCTTTCAGACCTGATTAAACCACTGGTATCAGACAATACTTTTGTACCAGTAAAAGAATCGTTAAATATTATTCGAGCCATGTTTAAAGAAGAGAAGATAAAACACTAGTAGAACGCCTTATCTTTCCGCTGGATGGAGTGATGGAGTTGTTAGAGCTGTGCCTTCGTTGTTCCTACTTTCAAGTGAAAGATGAGTTCTACGCGCAGGATGATGGACTTCTTAAGGGTTCATCGTTCTCCCCAGTGGTAGCAAATGTTTATATAGAATGTGGAACACGCAATTAAAAACTTCACTAATCAAAACCAAAAATTTGGCTAAGATATGGTGCGATACTTTTATTGTATGGACAGTTAATGACGAAGAACTTTAAGGTTTCTTAAAAGTTCTAAATTGCCTCCGACCTCGTATTAAATTCACAATTGATAAGAAGCAAAATTCGGCTCTACCTTTTCTTAACGTTTTAGTTAAACGAAATAACAGACATACATATATGAAACCTCGGTATATAGAAAACCTACCCACACTGACAATATTTACACCAGAACTCTAATCACTTTAACAAAATAAAACAGGCGGTCATACGTACTCTATAAAACCGCGCAGTGACCTTGGGTAACTGTAAAGAATATCTGCAAGAGAAAATAGATAAAATAAGTAGGGATCTTAAGCAGAACGAATACATGAAAGACTGGTAATGGAAATATTCGAAAAATATTAAAATAAGTTAAAAAAAACCCTTACTGAAACGAGACTCCACAGGACCAAATATTTATACAATTCCATATATTACAGGAACTTCGAAGTAGATTCGCAGAATCGCGAATGAGTATAATATTAAAACGGCATTTTAATCCCAAACCACCCTAAGAAGTATTTTTATTAAGACAAAACCGGACAACAATGCTTTAAATATTGACTGTATCTCTAAAATTCCCCGTGAATGTGGTATGGTATACAACACAGAAACAAAAAGACCACTCGAAACTAAAGTTTAAGAACACAAGAAACATAGGAAACAAGGTGAAATGTCGAAGTCAGGAATTGCCGAACACGCTTGGTCAAAACAACACCGCATACAATGGTCGGAAGCAAAAATTATGAATAAAGAAATCCACTGAAAGAAGAGCAAATTTAAAGAAGTTGTAATAATTGTTAACAACCATAATGTATTTAGCAAACCCAGTATCGATATTCCGAATATCTGGCAGCCGTTGATGAACCGTAAAAAATCAGTCAAGCTTCGGTGAACAACGGATAGTGTATAAGCCGTAGTTCTTAAGAAAAGTTTTTAGTTATCACTTGAAAACGGTTAGAGATACATCACTAACCGAAACGTTGTGTATCAATTAATAATTAAAGACAATGGAAGTCCAAAACTTTAGTGTTATTGAATTGTAACTATATTAGTCTAAGGAGAGTTAACTCTTACTTTATAAATATTTTTACATGAAACTTGATGGACCAGGCTATTTTTTCTTAAATTATTTTAACCAATAATATTGTAAAATTAAAAAAACCAATAAGAACTGACTCACACTGAATATTGCACACTAGGTGTAAATTTTCCAAACACTACTGTATTGGACGAGCGGTAATTATCTATTAAAAACATACTTACCTTATATAATATTAAAGATTTTGGTGAGCTGGCCCTAGTTTCTACTATAGAAACAATTCAAACGTTTTGTGGTTGTCAGTATGTTTTCTTTAAGAAATAGAGCAACAAATTTGGGAAAAAATTATTCGGAAAATTCAGTTAAATTACAAGCTTATATAGGAAAGCAATTTTTTTGACGGTTTGCAGTGAGTGAACATATAATTTCATTGGGACAATTTTCAAAAAGTTTCTATCACATATTCTAACTGACTAAGCGTATAACATGCGGAAAGTGAACGGTAAAGATTATAAGAAACAGTGAAGGCCGTATGGAAGGGCACAGCATAATGGGCAAATTGTAAACGAATAAAATAAAAAAATTAATCCATTTACCAATTAAATATAAGCAAGAAAGGTTTAAAATGCTAAAATACAAGCAAGCAAAACCCATTAAATAAAAGCAAAGCTCCACTGCTGTTACTTATAAATTAAAAAAGATCGTCAATTTTCGTAACAAGGATACACCTAATGAGCTCTAATTTTTTTTATATGCTTTCTACTGAGATTTCGTCGCGTCAAGGTGAAGGTGCAACATTCAGTGTAAATTTATTTAAAGAAGAGCTGAATACTTTGGGCAATAAGACAAACTCAATTGAGTACAATCTAATTTTCTTAAAAACCACTCCCGAAGAAGACAAGCGCTGTGCAGATTCCAAATAGTTAGTAGGTAATAACAGTAACCCTACTATATGCCTGGTAAGACTTTTCGAAAAATATCCTAGAAGAAAGATATTGCTTAAAAAAACGAGCGTTTCTTCGTAACCGCAAATCACAATTGGCTATTAGGTGAAAAATGGTATAAAGATGCCCCAGTTAAGCGAAATAACCTTTTAAAATGGACCAAACTCGCTCCAAAAAAAATTGGACCTAATGTTTCAAATAAAAAATTACCAATCATTCCCTACGATGTTCGGCAGTTTTGACGTAAGCTAAAGGAGGAGTATCTACTGGGTCATACCTACAGCTGGATAAATATCATCAAAGGAAATATATAAAAATATAAAACGAAAAAACGGACGAATTACTTTAGGCTATCAAAATTTAGGTTATGAACATTTGTCGTCATTTACCAATCGCGAAGAAATATTAATAAAAGCATCTACTACTTGTTCGACATCTACAACGGCTAATAAAATTGTCGACAATTATAATATTTGTGTGTTTGGCTGAAATACTTTAAATTGTTTTAATGTTACTTTTTAATATAAAAATATGTTTAATAAAATGTCAATTTCCTGTATTAATTAAGATATGTTATCTAGTTGTTAACAAAAAATTTTTGTAAAAAAATGGGAAAATTAAATTAATGTTAACCCAACGATAATTTAAATCTGTTACCTTGTACTAAAGCACGGATCCTCATTTTTAGGGCCCCACAGGCTATCGTTCTTTTTAACCGTCTTGATCACCGATTAAGACTGCTCAGTCGGACGATTAAAACTTTTATTTCCCTACACTTAATTTAATTTTTAATCGTCTTACCAAAAAACTCAAATGAAGCGTGTTTATTTGTTACAAGAATAACGATTAAATACGTTCTGCACCACACACGTTTTTAAATGAAGACGGACGAATCGACGACTAATTAAGATTTCAAGCGCGGCCAGAAATTTTCACCAACGGTGTTATGTTCGGTTTTTGCCCACAAACTGGCAATGTTAATCGACGCTTTTGATCGCCACGATTATAACTGCTCAAAACGAACGAGGTGTATGGGGACCTTTACACCTTTTTATTGGTAATAAGGTTCACAAACGTTACTATAGTAACAACAGTGCAATGTAACGTAACTATAATAACGGTTTAACTTTTAACTGTCTGTCAAGTACTGCTCGCTTCAGTCAGCAATATACTGGCATCTCATAGTAGCGTGGAAAAGAATAGAAAAATCTGGAATTAGCTGGAAGAATTCTTTTAGTACGAGATGCAAGAAAAGTGCAACATGGATGATTCCAGCTCCACAATGGCCGTCGGAATGGGAAAAAACTAAGATAATTTATTTTAATAAATTATTAACTTAAAAAATGCCTATATTTTTATTAACTAAGCAAGTATTTTTTTAAATTGTTTATGGCCCCATCAACTACGAGGGTTATTATAGGCCTCTAGCAGTAGGTACAATGATTTGTTAACAATACTTGTTAATACTTAAATAGTTCAATAACTTAATACTTATTACTTAAACATAATTAATTAAATTTATCTCGGTTAAAAATCTTCTTATATTCGCAATGTTAGCAGCCTTATGGTTGATTTGCACACTTTGCACAAACAGGTGGATTAATTTTCTTAAGGAGATATCCATGGCTAAATTTCGTATGTCCTATTCTTAATCTTATAAGTATTACTTGATCTTTTCGGTTGAGGTGGTTGTTATTCCAAGGTTTGACGTAGGGTTTGCTTTCATTTAACTTAGTATGCTGATTTGACCAATGATTCTGCCACACGTTCTGTGTTTTAAATTTGAAAAACATTTTAACATCATTACTTGGTACTAAAACATTAGTGCTTATATTTTGCTGAAAAATAGCTTCTTTAGCTGCTGTATCTGCTTTTTCATTTCCCTTAATACCTATGTGTGATGGTATCCAAATAAAGTTAACACATTTTTGGTGACTCTGAAGGTTGTGTAGAGTCTCTTTAAAATTCGTAACAATAATAATTTAATTTTTTCATTAAAACATTTTAGCAATTCTTAAAGCTTTTTAATTAAAAAAGTTCCTTAAATTGCCAAAATGGTTTAAAGAAAGGGTAAAATTATTTAAGTTATTTTTTAATTTACTTTAGGTTATTTTTTACCCTGCTTTATCTCACTTTTCTCATAAACGTTACAATTATCTTCTACACATAATAAAATTGTCTTTTGTAAATAAGAATTTTGTCTAATTCATGCAAATGGGCCTATCTATCTTTGCAAAGCCTGCATCAGGTAAAATACTTGCCCTATTTAGATATACAGAGAGAATACATGGGTATTATACCAAATATATTTTGGTAAACTCAATATCTGAAAAGCCGCCGAAACGGCTACAAATCAATAATAAGGGAAATTATACATTTGAAAGAATGACAGACATCAGTAACTTATATATATTTACATACTTTATTATATATTTTTTTAGCACTTTTATATAGCAGCAAAAAAATATATAAAATAATATAAACGTTTTTATTTCCTGGTCCGATTTCAAATACCATTCCTACTGGGAGATGCAGGTGATAAGCGGCCCATACACTGGCGGATTACGTACAAATTTAATTCGATAGATCCGGATCGGACGAACTTAATCTTTCCTTATTCACTAATTAACATACTATGCACGCGTGCCGGATCTTCATGCGTGATTCGAGGAATCAAATTCATCAGGTAGTGGAGTAAAATCACACATTTCAGACAGATTTGATCTAGCGCGTGGTATTTTAGGTGGGCTAAGAGATCTGGCCGTGGCAGAGGCGGATTAATAGTTAATGGTTAAAATGTTTTTGCAAAGCAAGAAACGGAGGGCTATAGCTTGTGCTGGCATTATAGTGGTTTCAAGGCATCTACGCAAAAAGAAAGCTCGAATATTTTGTTTTTTTTTGTCACAAAACTATATTCTTTTGCTTTTATTTGCTATAAGCAAGTATGACTTCTGTAAATTTTTATAAAGTTAAAAATTCTCGTATCCAATCACCCATGATGATAATATTAATGATAAATATATACTATTATTCGCGCATATCCACTAATGACGAGATTGGGCTGGCGAGTCAAAACCTGCAGATCAAATTTGTACGAAATTTTTATAGCGCCGTATCTGGCTCGTGGTTAACCATTAAATTACCGATATGTTTACGAATTTGGCTCGCCACCTATCAGATATGAGAGATAATCCGTACGTGTATGGGCCGCTATTAAATCACCGATATGTTTACGAATTTGGCTCGCCACGTATCAGATATGGCAGATAATCCGTCCGTGTATGTGCCGCTATAGGCTTTCTAAGTTTATACGTATTTTTAATATTTTTTTTTATTTGACGAATAAATATAATGTTGTCGGTAAATATATATCATGATTGTTGTTGTGTGTTTTAAATTGATGTTTATTTGTTACATATGCTTTTGGATTTCTGTCTGTGACTATTGCCTTAAATGTAATATAAAAAAAATACTAGTAGTAGCAGTAACAATAATAAAATTAACTTTGTGATTTACTCAGTGGCGTACCTACGGATATCACTGTAGTGTTAAAAAAATGTGGTAAGCCCCTGGTATTTTTTAACATTTTCTAAATCTAATGTTTGTTTTAAACAAAACTGGCTTCTTGGGTTTTTTTGTATCCCTGTACATTTTCCTGTAATTGACCATTTTGTAAACTCCAGTTTTTCACATAAAAATATAGAAACATGTAAAAAACACAAACACTATAGGGTATGTTTTTAGAAACTTAGTCGTATGGGCATTTAAAAAAAGTTTTGAACGTTTACAAACAGATAATACCAATTAACAGTAATTATTAATTATTAGTAACTTCTAATTAACAAAAATTATTTAAACAAAAAAATACAAAAGATACTGACAATGTTGTCCTCCAGCTGCAGTTTCTTGTTTCAGTGTATTTTTTAATAGATTCTCTTACTCGTGCAGAAATACCGGGCATCTCTTGAATTTGCCGACATCCCATTTTAAATCTTTGACAAAAAGGCTGCAGGTCAGAATTTCATCAAAATAAACTATGTTTTTAATTGCCCCCAGAAATAATAATCCAAATGATTAAGGAGGGAGAAACAAGGGGACCACGTTCCTATGTCTTGACGATCATTTATTCCCGAACATAAAATTCATGACAGGCAGACTTCTCGTTAAAGGGTTAAAACATGATATCGGCAAATTTAACGGATGTCTGGTGTTTTTGCTCAAATAAAAAATCTAAGAAAAAATACTTTGGAAAATGTATTGCAGCTCGGGGACAACATTTTTAGCATCTTTAGTACTTTTTTCTTTGATTTATTACACTACTTTACAAAAATAAAGTATTGGACCCAGAAATGTGATACATAGTTTTCAATGTATTTTTGCTTCCCAAACACCAATCTGTGGTTGGAATTTGGCCATCACGACACGATTTTTTCTAACATTAAAAAAACAGGTTTAAAACACCAAACATATACTGAAAAACATCAGGAAAAATAAGTTGACTTCTTTAATAACCATAAGAAATCATTATTTTTTACAAATTAACCGATTTGGTACGGAGGGGTGAGGTTTGAGGTCGTTGATTACAAATCCTAAGTAAGATTTGCAAAATTCAAGATGGTGAGTTCAATATGGCGTACCAACTTTCAAAACTTTTCGGATTTACGCATCATGATGGTACATTAGGGC
>JAHBCN010000807.1:0-90000 GCA_019359885.1 Listronotus oregonensis | reverse complement strand
ATCTTATTCTAATGCAGAAGCGTATGATATGCTTAAAGTTTATTTCGAAAGTTACAGAACGCTGTTATTAAAGGTAAACAAGAGAAAATTACACTGTGATATTCCTGTCTTAATTTAGGCATTGTTGTTATATTGAAATTCATGGCTAATCATCATTTAAGGGAGAATCTTAAGGATTATAATGTTTATTAGAAATTATATTTAAAATGCATATTTGGGCAACTTTATTAATTAAATCGAAAAAAATACATTTAATTGCCTGAACACATTTTATGCACTTTTTAAATAAAAATAAGGAGTAAATCAAAATTTATGCTTTTTTACAACAATTCTAAATATTTGTTTAAGGTTTGAATAGAAATGCGGTTTTGATATGTTTCTAACTAAATTTAGTTATAATGAACGCGAAGCATATATTTTCCATTTAAAATACCTGAGAAAATTAAAATATAAGTTAGGTTGCAACATATCGCCATTTTAAAGTTTATTAGTCAACTTTTTGTAATCACCAAAACACTTCTGAATATGTAGGATATTCTCTTTTAGGCAAGTTGAGGTCAATCCGAAAGGCATTCTAAAGATACATCATTTTTGAAATTGTAACAAAAGCTTCCCCACTCCTTTTCTTTACACGAAATAAAAAGGTATTAAAAAAGTTGTACCAATGATCATCGACTAAAACTGAATGAAGAAATGTTCCTATGTTCATTTTTCATTTTAAGTCAATTTTAAAATTGAACTACTAGGTACCCCTTACAATTTACGGAAGGTAAAAATATTTTTTTTATGGGTTTTCGTACTTACTGGTATAAATTTTTTTCCTGAACCGGGGTCAACAGTTTCCCATAAGCCCGGTAAGCCTTATCAAACACCCTGTAATTATATTATAATATATATATATATATATATATATATATATATATATATATATATATATATATATATATATATATATATATATATATATATATATATATATATATATAATATATATATATATGAATATATATATATATATATATATATATATATATTATATATATATATATATATATATATATATATATATATAATATATATATATATATATTTATATATCTATTATATATATATATATATATATATATATATATATATATATATATATATATATATATATATATATATATATATATATATATATATATATATATATATATATATATATATATATATATATATATATATATATATATATATATATATATATGTTATATATATATACACTCAGTGGCATAATTAGTGCATTAGCTTGAATCTTAAAACTGTTAGAAATTAAAAAAAACCAAGGTTATTTGTCAATATTCTATCATTATATAAAAAAACACATTCCCTTCAAATTCAAATTAATTTAATAACATCAAAATTATCAAAATTATGGATTCGGTTGTAAGAAAATAAAACTAATAGTACAAATAATACAGAAGTAGACAAAATATATTTTTGCACCTTAGTAGCGTTATTACCTCCCCTGCTCTTCTACATTGTTCCACCCTGTGATTCATACTATTGATGAGGTTGTTAATGCCTTCTTGGGGGATATTTTCCCACTCCTCCTAAAATGGCATTTCGAAGTTGGTCAGTTATCTCTAGTGGAATATTTCGGTTATTTAACCTTCTGAAATGTAGCTCCAGGCATGCTCTATTGGATTCATGTCTGGAGAATTTCGCGACCAATTCATTTGCACAATTCCTTCTTTCTCTAGCGCATTTTGGACAGCCACAATTCTATGTGGGGGAGCATTATCGTCCATGAAAACAAAATGTTCACCGATGGCACCTCTAAATAAACGAACTACACTTTAATGACATTGTCCAAATAAAATTGACCGGTCATAGTTCCCCGGTACAATGATCAATGGGGTACGGGTACCATACAAAATGCCCCCACACCATAACACTATGACGTTGACTTGGGTCGATTTTAAAGCGCCAAATTCAGTCTATGCTGAGGTCCTGTTGGTCTCCAAACACGAATACGACATTCATCGTTCAGTAGGCAAAAACGGCTTTCATCGGAAAACATGATGTTATGCCACTGGTGCTGGTCCCATTGCATATGCGCCCTCACCCACTCCATGCGTCTTGCTCTATGCTGAGCAATTAACCGGGTACCCACAGGGGACGCCTGCACCGTAAACCACCACTTCGAAGATGCCACGTACCGTACGATTCGATAAATGGATCCCATGTGTTCTTTGAAAGTGCCTTATATACACACCGACAGTTTGGAATGGGTTTCTACGGGGCATATTGCAATAAATAACGGTCTTGATTTGCTGTTGTGGCCCTCCTACGTCCACTCCTGGGTAATTCGTGAACAGGGCCATGCTCAACATACCGGCAATCACTCTTGACACTGTACTTTGAATGAATCCCAACTCTCTAGCGATACGCCACTGACTCCAACTCTGTTCATGTAGGGTTACAATTCTCATACGGTATTCCTCAGAAAGACGTGCACCGGGCATATTTATCGGCTCACACGAAATTTACAAAGTAAAAACTCAAATAGTACTGATTTTATTTTGGTATAGTATTCAGCCAGATATAAATTCCAGCGTGTGATAAGGTTTTTGTTCACTACTTTTGCGTTTTTTTTTTGTGTTCATTGTCTGTTTCAAACAATAACCTATCATTAGATCCTGTAAAATATTTCTTTTATAAAATTTTCTGCTAATGCACTAATTATGCGCAAGTGTATATATATATATATATATATATATATATATATATATATATATATATATATATATATATATATATATATATATATATATATATATATATATATATATATATATATATATATATATATATATATATATATATATATATATATATATATATATATATATATATATATATATATATATATATATATATATATAATATATATATATATATATATATATATATATATATATATATATATATATATATATATATATATATATATATATATATATATACAGACCGCGACATTTGGATAACCTTAAACTAGAATAATCTATTTTTTAATAATAAACAAAAAGTTGTATGTGTCAGCTATCTAAAAAAAATCAGTAACAATAAGGAAGCAAAAAACATTTATTATTCATTTAATTTATTTATAGTTACTAGGAAAATATCATGTTACACAATTTAGTCGCATATTCTAGTTCGACATAAGGTTAACCTCATGTATTAAAATTAGAATAAAAACAGCGTAGCTTACTTAAACATATATATTTAATATTTTGTGTAACCACCCGTTTCACTTATGACATTAAAAATTCTTTGCGGCATTGATTCATATATCTTCTTAACCAAATTTAATGGAATTTTGTCCCAGTTTTTTTAATAGCTTTCTTAAATTTATTTTTATTTTGATATTACGTCCCATTAGCGTATACTGCTTTAAAAAGGCAACCCCAAGTATTTTCTATTATGTTCAAATCTGGAGATAATGCTGACCATTCAAGAACTTAAACATTTTGTTTCTGAAACCACAGCTTCACAATCTTGGCTGTATGAATACCTGCATTATCTTGTTAAAAAAAAAACATTTTTTTCTTTCATAGCCTTGTGCATTTTCGGCAATTGATTTTCTAAAAGTTTTACGTACTTCTTTGCATTTTGCGTACCTTTTAAAAAAGATAATAGACCCTTTACTACTAATTGCACCCCATATAATAACACTGCCGAAGGTAGATGGACTACGCGATAAAACAATTTCATCTTCTTGAAGATCACAAAAATAATAGCTAAAACCATCAGGACCGTCTAGATTGAACTTTTTCTAGGACCGTAAAATTGCCAAAAAAATCGGACAAAGCCCTAGAGTAATAAATAATTATTTAAAGAATCCTAAAAATTATGGAAAAAATCAAAAAGGTCGTACAGCAAAAGTCACAACTGAAAGGGATCGTCGTGCAATTATTAGAGAAGCTTCAATTTTTTTGGCTACAGCCAGTCAAATAAAAGGAAGAACCGGAGTTAGGGTCAGTATTTGGACTATTCAACGAGTTATAAAATCTTCAGATCACATTCGTGGTCAGAAACTTAAAAGAAAACCCGTCCTTATAGCTAAACATCGTTATGCTCGACTGGCATTTGGACGAACCTATATGGCATGGGGAAATGAGTGAAAAAATGTTTTTCCGATGAGAAAAAGTTCAATCTAGACAGTCCTAATGGTTTTAGCTATTATTTTCGTGATCTTTAAAAAGATAAAATTGTTTTATCGCGTAGACCGTCTACCTTCGGCAGTGTTATGGTATGTAGTGCAATTAGTAGTAAAGGGCCTATTGATCTTTTTTTTTAGAAGTACGCAAAATGCAGAGAAGTACGTAGAACTTTTACAAAATCAATTGCCGAAAATGTACAAGGCTATAAAAGGAAAAAAATGTTTTTTTCAACAAGATAATGCAGGTATTCATATAGCCAAGATTGTGAAGCTGTGGTTTCAGAAACAAAATGTTCAAGTTCTTGAGTGGTCAGCATTATCTCCAGAACATAATAGAAAATATTTGGGGTTGCCTTAGTAAAGCGGTATACGCTAATTAAACGCAATACCAAAATAAAAACAAATTAAAGAAAGCTATTAAAAAAAGTTTGGACAAAATCTAATTAAATTTGATTAAGAAGTTATATGAATCAATGCCGCTAAGAATTTTTAAAGTCAAAAGTGGAAAGGGCCCTCACACAAAATATTAAAAATATATGTTTAAGTAAGCTACGCTGTTTTTTATTCTAAGTTTAATATATGAGGTTAACCTTATGTTGAACTAGAATATGCGACTAAATTGTGTAAGATGATATTAGTAACAATAAATAAATTAAATAAATATTAAATGTGTTTTGCTTCTTTATTGTCACTGATTTTTTTCAGAAAGCTGACACATACAACCTTTTGTTTATTATTAAAAAATTAGATTAATCTAGTTTATATTATATATAATATATATATATATATATATATATATATATATATATATATATATATATATATATATATATATATATATACAGTATGTCAGGTGAATCCAATAAACAATGCCAAAAATTTCGTGTTTTGATAAAAGTCATTCTTGATAAAAAGTTCTGCATCTCGAAAAAATGTAGTCTACGGCGAGAATTTTTAATTTTTTTATATAGGTACCCAAAAAATAAAAAGAACATGAAATACCATCAAGAATAAACTAACTTTATTTATCTTTAAAATAATATATATTATATATATATATATATATATATATATATTTTAATAATAATATATATATATATATATATATATATATATATTATATATTATATATATATATATAATATTTAATAAAAAAAAAATTTTTTTATAAAATATTTTAAAAAATTTATTAAAAAATAAAATTTTTAATTTTTTTATTAAAAAAAAAAAAAAAATAAATAAAATAAATTTTATTTATAAAAGCTCAATGGCAAATAAAAAAAGGCTTTAAATCCTATTCAGTGTTTATATGAGAAACGTATTAAACAAGAACATTGCACAACAAAAAGAACTATTACTTATTTAAATACGCCTCCCCCGTGTTCGACGCATTTTTCAAACTGCCACCTAATGTGATTGTTTTTTACTGCTGGAGCAGAGAAAATCCCTCACTCAGAACCCCTGCCCATCCCAATCCTGCCCATTTCGTATTTTGGGATAATATGACCGTTTTTCTTTGAGAACACGTGCAACACAAATTCATACATGGAAATGCTACAAACCTTTTTTTCGGATAAGTTGGATGAACTGCTATTATAGTACCGGAAACAAATGTAGCTTGGGTTCTTTATATAAGCACTGAATAGGATTTAAAACTTTTTTATTGGCAATTTTAATTTAAAACGATAAGTAAAGGTAGTTTATTCTTAATGGTATTTAATGTTTTTTTATTTTTTAGTTACCCTGTTTAAAAATATCAAAAATTCTCCTTGTAGACTACATTTTTTTTAGATGCAGAACTTTTTATCAGGAATGACTTTTTGTCGAAAAACGAAATTTTTGGTCCATTTGTCCTATTGGGATGTCTATCTGTGGACATACTGTATATATATTATATATATATATTTATGCTTCATACGTACCCAATAAAATAAACAAATAAATTTGCTGTATGTCTAAGTAAGAGGATATAATTCAAGTTAAGCTCCAAAGCTGTTAATTGGACCCTGCTCTTAGAGAAAAGAGGATTATACAAGAAAACTTCAAAATTAACTTAAGATTAAAATAACATACAGCAGAGTACACGATATTTATATACCGTTTATTCAACAAAGAAAATTATTCAATACCCTCCTATTATGACGTAAATATTTACCGTATGTTCTTAATAACTTTAATGGTTTAAAATAAATAATGAATATTACAGTTATGCTTTGTGAAATGTGCCACATAACTATTAGATTTTTTTTGCTTATTAAAAATTATTTTTATTTTTTACAAATTTTTAATCATACAAAAATCGCATTTTTTACTATTTTTAATTAACGGCCTTAAATAAATAAAAATTGGTTAAAAGTAATCTGTAACAAAAATATAAGGTTTAGAAAATATTACTTTATGCATTTGTACAGTGTCTTATACTTGTGGAATCTGTGTTTTAAACCAGGTATTAATCTTTAGTTAAACTTAAGAAATTATTCTTATATTAATAGTTTTAAAGCTAAAACCTGTGCTAAAACTATAATCATTTAGACGAAGCAATGTTATAAAGTGTCATCTGCCATCTGAAGATTAACATTATTCCTTTAAACGTTTTAGTTTAATACACAGTTCTAAAGTATATTATTTTTATTTTACATTTGAAGATATTAACGTTTTCTTCAACTTTTCCCCGTGGAAACTTTTTTCTTGATAAACATATAATAACAAACAATAATACACTGTGTAATATTTAAATAACACTTTCATGTAATCTTATGTTTAGGATTCTGCGCTTCTCTGTAGTCAAATTTAATGAAGTTATTTACATTATGTTCGGATTTTTCTAAAAAATATAAGTACAATTGTATTTTTTTCACAATTTTTATTTTTCTCTGTAGTTTTATAATAAAATAAAAATGCACCCTGCGGCAATTAAATTTAATGTTATGTCCATAAAGGCTGCTTCTGCATTAACGTGTTTGCAATATAGGAACAAACAAGTCAGCAAGCAGAGGTGCTAATTAAAAATAAGTATGTATTATTTTAGTACTTTACAATAAATAACAAATAAAGATTTTTCTTATATGATAAATATTGAAGGCAAAATATTACGAACAACATTTATTAATTTTATTATTAATTTACTTATAAACAATTAAAAAATTGGGTTAAATTGGGAGTGTGGCTTAACTAACTACTTTATCAAGTGTATCAATGGTCATTTTCTTAAAATAGTCCATGGTTTAAAACTCACATTTTGTCGTATAAGTTACTTAGATACATTTGGGCCAGTCCGTGGTTTAAATTCATGCAATTATCTCTTTTTAATGTGCCATACTCTATGCAGAGCGTAGGTGCCTTCTCGCACATATCTGTGTTGGGTACCAATTAACACAGATATGCGGGACCACGGCTTAACGTGCCTTCCGAAGCACATGTAAGAGGGTTTACTAGGTAGAAATACTACACAGTGGTTTGCCATTGCCTTCTGTGAGGTGACGAGCTATAAAAAAGTCCAATGGACAGTGCGGGATTCGAACCCGGGTCTTCACGGCTGAGAAGCTCAAACTCAAACTCAAACTCAAACCAGTGCTTTATTTTTAAATATTAATTACATTTATTTAATTTAATATATATATATATATATATATATATATATATATATATATATATATATATATATATATATATATATATATATATATATTATATATATATATATATATATACAAATCTATCTCTAATTTTCCTTATACAGGATTTTAGAGACAATCTAGCAAGCGTGGCCGGAGGTGATGTTCACTCCTTGGGGTAAATAAAATGATTGGGATAATACGGGTTTGGTCGTTTCCCGGAGTAACCATACAAACGACTAAGCAGTTTGCTGTTGCTTGAAAAGCTTGAAATTTAAATGTTTATTGTAGTTATAATGCGTCTGTAATATAAATTTTCTGCAGGAAAAGGCCTGCAAAAACCTGCTTGATATGCCTCAGGTACGCGTAGCGCGCAGAAAACCAAGTTATTGTCCCTTGGTACTTTCATACTTCTATTATTCCTAGCATTTAGTCATCTTTCATACTTTATATACAATATTATACATATTCACACGCTTTCACTCTATTATATCTACAATATTTACAAGTAAATTACATATTGTTTGCAGTTAGGTGTATCATTTAATGCACGTACTGTTGTTATGGGAAATACTGACTACCTACGGTGTTTAATAAATATGTTGGTTTGGACGAATCAGGTGCCCGCTTCGCTCAAATTTCGTGTTTGCGGGACCCGTTAAGGGAGTTCCGTGCAATGTAAATACCTAGCTGTTTGGTTTGTATTATCATTTGTATGTCTTATGAATAAATGACATTTAGGATTTTTGGGCGGGATGGGGTAAAAGGGACTAGTCCTCGTCTCCATAGTAAAATGATAGTCGCCAGTAGAGTAGTTTATGTTTAGTTTGGTCGTGATGTCTTAAGTTAGTAAGGTGTCTTGTAAGAATAGACGAAGGTGCTTGTTTTTGATAGAATTTACAAGCAAGCTGAGAAGCTGGTACGCTGCATCTACACCCTCACTAAAAAATTGCATGTTATTAGCAACAATAATGGTTTGTATCTAACACCAAATCCAAGTAAGCTGAATTAATATTATATATATTACCAAAATATTTTACTAAAATTAAACAATTACTCTACTTCTTCCGGATGTAGATTAACAAAAACCTCTAAAGGAATTTTAAATTTCAATACACATGCCAATGATTTCTTTACAAACTAAACTAACTAAGAAATTGACCGTACTAATATGGTTAAATATGGTTAGATATACATACAGAACTTATAAAACTAACTGAAAGTGGGATTTTTTAATCCAATTTTCATATTATTATCAATAATAAAAAGCGTCTTCCAGTTATTAGGATGTATTAAAAAAATGATTTTTTTTTCGCATTCTTATTGAAATCAGTTTAGGCGCCAAACGTGAGTAGGTTCCATTCACAAAATCCCTAATAAAACAAGGTGTAAATGATTTTAAAGGCTTTCTCATGTTGGGTTTATTACATCTAGTTTTTGGTTTATACTAAGTGACAAAAAAGGTAAACACCTACGTATATTTACTAGAACTTAATAGTTTTTTACATATCGACTTATCTTGCCATGAACAACAACTGATAAAAGTTTTAGGTTTGTCTGTTAAGTTTTTGTGATGGCGGCGCCATTGTTTGGAAAGGAACATTCAGTTTTCGTAAATTTACAGTGTCAGTTAATATATAAATTTCGTGTAACTTATTGAGAACCTTTTTTTCTAATTGCTCAAAATGCCTAGAGTGCGTAGAATTCACCGGGTGTCCCAGGTAAGTGACTTTGAGATGGGTCGAATTGTCGAGTTACGTGAAGTCATTCTATCGATAAGAGAAGTTTCTAGGAGGATCAACAGTTCCTTACGCGGTATACTGAAGTGTGAACGAGCGAGGTCGAGGCATGTGAACGAGCAAGAGGTTCTGGATGTCAAAGAGGGACCACAGAGCGACAAGATCGCCGATTAAGACTTCTGGCTCTAAAAGACAAATTTAGTAGTACTCGAGCCATCGCAAATCAGTGGTTTAAAGAGAATGGAAGGATGGTCGGTATATGTAAGGTATATTGCCGAATACGGAATTTTGGCCTTTTTTCTTATCGCCCACATTGGGTGCCACCTCTCACAGCTGAACATCGACGTAACCGTTTGCTCTGGTGTAAATAAAGAATTCTATGGGATAAGGAATGGAATCAGGTGATCTTTAGTGACAAATCCCGTTACTGTCCGGGGATGCACGATTGTCGGGCAAAAGTATGAAGGCGACGTGGTAAAAGACGTGACCCACAATTCGACAGAGAGCGTTACGTACATCCAACGTGGGGGTAATGGTATGGGGTGCTATTTTTTATGGTAGCAGATTACCAGTAGTTTTCGTCAGAGGGAATATAAAAGCCCAACGCTATATTCAGGAAGTGATGGCGACACATCTTATTCGATACCTTAACACCATCCAAAACTCGATTATTCAGCAAGACAATATCAAACCCAGTCAATTGTTAGTCTTCATGGATCAACATTACATCAACCATTTACCTTGGCCAACACGATCACCTGATCTGTATTTATTTGAAAATGTCGTCGCAGGCCTTTGAATTTGCAACGCCCTTCACAGATTTTAGCAGCTCTTACTTACGAAGTTGCAGTAGTTTGAAATGAGATACCCCAGCAGGATATCGACCATCTCATCAGAACGGAGCCCAGGCGTGTCAATGGGTGTATAAGAAATCGTGGATCTTCAACACATTATTGAACCAGCTTTCGCAATAGGTTGACTAATTAGGCTAAAAATTTGACTATTTTACTAGTAGAAGACACTGAGAATTATTACCATGCAAAGTTTAAAAACAATTGGCTAAAATATAATAAATATATATATATATATATATATATATATATATATATATATATATATATATATATATATATATATATATATTTATATATATATTTTTATATATATATATATATATATATATATATATATATATATATATATATATATATATATATATATATTCTTAAAACCAAGTCATTTTCAGAAAACGTTTTTTTTTTAATTTCTAAACCAAAACTCTTTTGCTGTGGGTATATTTACAATAAGTACTAAGAAGTGTCGTGTATGTATTTAGGAAGTCTTTAAAGGAAGTAAGGACGTCTCTAAGGTGAAAGGAAAAAATACTAGGTCTAATTACTTTGATTTGAACAAGTAAGGAACGGAAGGACGACAAGAGACACTTAAATAAGGTGTACATTTTTAATGTAGAGGTAATAATAGTAACTTTTGTTTAATAAACAGGTCAATATACTAAGCGTAAAAAAAGTTATGTCATCTAAAACCAGTGGTGTAGGCGGTAGCTGGCGCCCTCTACTAGCAACATCAAAAGCATGAACGAATTTTAATTTCTTTATTAAAATAACCCTAAATACCCAATTTTATACCGCCATGTCAATTAGTTAAAAAATTATTACAAAAAAACCAAAACAAAATTAAAAATTTGATGGACACTGTATATATATATATATATATATATATATATATATATATATATATATATATATATATATATATATATATATATATATATATATATATATATATATATATATATATATATATATATAAAATATATATATATTATATATATATATATATATATATATATATATATATATATATATATATATATATTTATATATAAGAATAACATTACTTATTTTAAATAATAATTATTAATATTTTATTTTATTAATTGTAATGATGAAGGTATTTACCAAAAACCGTAAACAACGGAAATTGCGTATTTACGTATCATATTTTTTGCATCTTAAAAACACAACAAGTGTTCTTTTTTCTGACCAGTTGTTTACAATCCTTTTTGTTATCTATAAAAATATGGTGAATACCCATTTTTGCATCATGGCCTACGTGACTACGAATCGTTCTAGAAACGTTTATTGGCAAGAAGCATAAATACATTCATCCACAAGAGAACCAGCTCAGTGAATTTGATTCGTCTTTTTTAATTTAAACTCTGTACTTTTTTTTACACGTAAATTTAGTCTTTAAAGTTAACTTGTAATTTTCATTTTAAAATAAAAATAATCTTTTTTAAAAAGTGTTTTAACTCGGCACCAATATAACACTGGCGCAGTCGGTGGATGTTTTGACGTAACACGGTGAACTCCAGTTCTTTGCAAAACAACGAATCCGTTTCCCAAAATTTAAGAAAAAAAGCCGAAAAAACCAGTCCTACGATACCGCAGAGTTCCAGGTTGCTAACGGTCCGTCCTATGATGCAACAATAACCGGTAACTCCTGCTGTTAACGGACGCCTTCATTCAAGGGACAAAGAAGCCCAAAAAACAAGAATTCAAGGGACAAAGAAGCCCACATTCAAGAAAGAAACCTTCAAGGCCGATAGAGCCTCAGGGGACAAAAGAGCCCACAGAAAGAAGAAAGAAAATCACCCCAACCTTCCCCCGGAGCAGCGTCGTGTGGATTAGGAACACCTAGTGAAGCCCTGGCACGACAAACCTCAACCTCCTGTTCAGCGACGTGTGGATTAGAACACCTGGTGAAGCCCTGGCACGTCTCAAGTCGAACAATCCCCAAAAAGCAACCCCAACGTAGATTACATCAAAGAAATGTAATTAATGTAAGTCATTTTACAGTTTTATGTATATTGTTATAACTTAATTTGAATAACTAATATTTACTATATTTAAAAAAAAACATTTTTCGCAATCTATTTTTACCAAATACAAAAATTTTTAAAAATTAAGAGTCGATTTTACCGGAGTTCATTTTGTTGGGATTAAAAAAAATAATAAGAGTCACATTTTTTCAAAATTAAAAATCATAAATAAAATATAATTTAATTAATTTACATTTTACACAAAAAAAAAATTAAAATGGAAAAACGACGCAGTCGAACCATAAATTATCAGAAATATTTTCAATTGTACCAGAAATGATGGCGATCAAATAAGTTTAAACACATTTATTAATGCTTGAAACGGCTAATAAATGTGCACTGAAGACCAAAAAACCTCTTCTAGTCATTAAAATTAAGAATCAATTAAGAGGCAAACCGCACAATTGATTAACTAAGAGTTTAAATGCATGGGCAAACATTTCACAACTTTTAACTGTACATTTTGGTGATCCGCGAGTTAACCGCTTTAATCCAAGATTTGCAACGTATGCATCAATTACCAAACGAAAATCCTTTAACCTTTGCTGCTGGGATTACAAACGCATAATTTAAAATGCACTCTTCGGTAGCAAAAAAAAAAATTTAAATCAAGATAAAAAAGACGCGCAAATTTTATTAATCGATTATGTGTTTAAATACCTTTTAACCGGATTGGGACCCCAAACTAGACAAAAATATAAGAGCAAGAAACCCCTCAACATGCTAGACGCAATAAATAGAAAAAAACCCGGAACTACAATTAACATATTTTGAAAACCAAAAATTTCAAAAATTCCAAAAACCAACACAATCACAATCTAGTAAAAAAACCTAATCAAAACCAAAAATATTGTTCTTATTGAAAAAAGGCAAATACACTGTAACTGAATGTCGAATGAGGCAAATAAATCAAAATTCTTCTAACAATAAAAACATCACAAAAATTTTGCTAGAAACCAAACGCAAAATTTTCCGCCAAGAAATCAAAATAATTTTGTGCCTTTAATCAAAATCAAATAAGACCAAACATGCAAAATAATAATACAAATCCAAATAGATTTTTACCAAAGAAAATAGAAATACTAATTTTTCTCAAAATGGGGCAAATGTTGTTCAACAAAATCCAAATTTTGCCAGGCCAAATCAACAACAAAAACTCATCATTTAAATGTCGATCCTAATGATTATGATTATAATACGAATAATTATACAAAAAATCAGAACTTTAAAAAATTTTCAAAAACAACTCAAAATTTTAAAACTTTGAAACTCAAAATTTTGGAAATTTTGAAATAGAAAATAACCCTATACCCTTAGAAAATCAATATTTCGATAATTTTATTACCAAGAAAATTCTTTAAATTTTTTTCTGACAATAATTTTTCTCAGTGTAACGAAAATTTTCAAATACAAGCCTGGATACGGACATTGCGGAATTAACAACCCAAATTCAAACAATGAACGTTCAAGAAGAATTTCGACCCCGATATCAACTTTTCGCAGATTTTTCTTTAAATACTGTAAATTCGGAAAATCTTTATTATATTTATGACAAATCAAATCAATATAAAATTTGATAGACACAGGTGCTGGTATTTCATTTTTAAACCCCCAAAAAAGCCAAAAAATATCAAAATAGAACAACCGAAAATTTTTCAGTTAAAGGTATTACTAACCAAAACATTTTAATTACCCGCCGTTTACATCCCGTTTTACAGATAACGATTATCATAAAGTTTATGTTTCAATTGACATTGAATTCGACGGCCTTCTCGGATCAGATTTCTTGAACATTACAAATGTTAGTAGACTACAAAAATAAAATGCTTATTACTAATTTTAAAACAATACCTTTATATAAAGTTTCGTCTTCATTTTTTAAAAAAAAATACCAACGAAGTTGTACGCTTAGAAGATCAAAATTTAATTACAAAGAACCCCGCACAGAAAAAAATGTTTAAATTAAAAACCAATAAATTAAGAAATACCGAAGCAATATTATTAGCTCAAACAATAGAAAAGAAAAATTACCGGGAAAGCTTTAGTTAAAATCAATAGTAATGGCGAATTTTTCACATCCATTTTAAATATGAATCCTTGCACTAAACAATTAACGGACTTGCAATTTGGAACATTTATTAAGACTGATACTTCAATTCAAACTTTAATAAGGAATACACTTCGATTTTTCCAAAGATGAGAAAGAATTATTTTGATTTACTTAGACTAGAACATCTTAACGAAGAAGAACAGGAAAATTACAGATTTTGTTTAGAATTTTGGAATTTTACTTGGAAGGCGATACTTTGACCTTTACAAACGAAATTAAACATTAATTAAAACTGGAAACAAAACAATTTATACAAAATCTTATAGGTACCTTACGTACATAAAAGAGGAAGTTAAGTCACAAATCAATAAAATGTTAGACCAAAAAATTATCCAACCTTCAAATTCTCCATGGTCATCTCCAGTATGGGTTGTACCAAAGAAAATTGACGCATCTGGAAAACAAAAATATAGATTGGGATCGATTTTAGAAATTTAAATCAGATCTCAGAGGAGATCGGCCCATTACCGAATATTTCCGACCTTTTGGACCAATTGGGTCAATGCCAATATTTTACAACACTCGATTTAGCATCAGGATTCCATAAAAATCGAGGTAGAACCAGAAGATGTTCCAAAAACAGCCTTTTCAGTCAAAAAACGGACACTACGAATTCCTAAGAATGCCTTTTTGGACTTAAAACACCTCCACATTTAAAAAAGAGGGGATGGAAAAACATCCTCATGGGCATCAAAACGAAGATGCGCAGTTTATATGGATGATAAATAGTTTAAAGCAGAAAAACCACGAACACATTTCACTCAAAAAATCTTTAAAGACCTCAGAAATGCTAATTTGAAAATCCAACCAGATAAATGCGAATTTCTACGAAAGGAAGTAGCTTATCTAACATTTAATAACCAAAGATGGAGTAAAACCTAACCCCAAAAAATAAAAGGCAGTACAAGACTTCCTGAACCAGAAATCCCAAGGAAATAAAATCATTTTTAGGATTATCAGAATTTATCGACGATTTATCCCAAATTATGCAAAAATTTCAAAACCTTTAACTCAACTGTTAAGAAAAGAAAATTCCTTTTTAATTTTTAATTATTGTAAGGAATCTTTCGAAACTTTAAAAATGTCTAACTACTAACCCAATTTTAATTTTTCCCAATTTGAGGAACCATTTGTTTTAACAACAGACGCCTCATTATACGCCATTGGAGCAATTTTATTCAAGGACCAATAGGAAAGGATCTTCCGATAGCTTATGCTTCGAGAACCCTTTGTCCTGCAGAAAGTCGTTATAGTGTTATTGAACGCGAGCTTTTGGCAATAGTCTGGGAGTTAAGCATTTTGCCCATATCTTTACGGAAGAAAATTTAAATTAGTAACCGATCACGACCTTTAACCTGGCTATTTTCAATCAAAGACCCTGGAAGCAAAATTAGGATGGCGACTAAAATTAGAAGAATACGATTTGAGATAATTTATAAAACCCGGAAAAATAAATAGAAATTCGGACGCGCCACAGAATTAAAATAAATAACCTTCAAAGAATTACAGCCTTTAATAAAAAACTAAAGAAGAGGAACCATCAACCTCTGCACAAAAAAAAAAGACTCTTCAAAGACTTGGAAGAAGAAGAACAACCCTTATGTCTCCACAAACCCTAGAACATGAATTTAAAAGATTCGGACATCTTTATCAAACCAAATCATTAATCGATTATTCAAAATAAGATATTCTAATAATCAACTCTTAGATAAAGATCATAAAAATATAATAACAATTTTTCAACAAGATAAACTTAAAGACTTTCATTATAAAATTATAGAAGATTTTTTTTGAAGAGCATCCTAATTTTGACGAAGATAAAATAAACATTTTATCATCAAAAACTGTTAAAAAACGAAATTATTACATAATAATATTACCATTTGACCTCACAGAAGCGATCGAAACCTTATTTAAAATTTTAACAAATTCACAAACCGAAATAACGGACTCTAAAACTTATTATGTCGAAAATAATGTCGAATTACCAATTTTTAGAAAAAGCTTTGTTTCCCTTTTTTTCCGATAAAGACTTAAAACTTGTAATTTTCAAAATATTGTCACCACACCCTGGGTGACGAAAACCGATCATTATAGATCAATACCATACAGGAAAAAAAAATTTCCATAGAGGGTAAACGAAACAATACGCAGAATAAAAAAAAAAAACATAATTGGACAGGCTTAAGTAAAGACGTGGAAAATTATATTAAAAAATGCGAAATTTTCAAAAAAAAAAATCTTGAGAAAAAACTTAGATAACCCTTTTTGTTATTACGGAAACCCCTAAAACCCCGTTCGAGCCCAATAAATATCGATATTTCGAAATACCGGAAAATAATAGAGTTCTTAACAATACGTGACGAACTTACAAAATTTATTCAAGCTTTTTTCCACTTGTTGACAAATCAAAACAAAATCAGTCGTGAATACTTTATTACTTTATTTTCAACATTATGGCACGCCACTAAGAATTTTGGCAGATCATGGTCGAGAATTTGACAACCAAAAGAAAGACCTTTGTAATTTACGACATTAAATTGACTTTTTCTAGTGTCAACCACCCTAAATCTAACGGCTCTTTGAAAGATTTCACGAACACTTTTTTGAAATGATAAGAGTTATGACATTAAGACCCTAATGAACATCCCTGTCAACTTTTCCCTACGCGTGTATTTGTTATAACAATTCAGTAAATAAAACCCACGGATTTACCCCTTACGAACTAGTATTCGGTCATTGTTCCAGTAGACCACCCGAAATATTATATAACGAAAAAGAATTAATATCAAAATATATGAGAGACCTTAACGCGAGAGTTAAACATTATTACGAAATCGCACGAAATAAAACGCAATTACAAAAAGAAAAGCAAAAGAACGTTTTTGATACAAAAATTACATAAAAATTGATCCGACCGATTATAAAATAGGAGACAAGGTCTATATTAAAGAATCTCAAATAAAAAGCAAATTAGCACCCAAATTTATTGGCCCATTTCTAATTAAAGAAAATTCATCTAAATTCGGCAACACTCGAAAATCTCGAAACAAAACAATTAACGAAAGTAAATTAACCGTTGAAACCCTATTAACGAAATTATAATTAAACCAGATGATAAAAATGCCATAGAAAGGAATCTGAATAAATAATAAAAGCTAATTAAGCTTTTCACAGATTACTGGCACTCGCAATTATCCAACTTACGAATCAGGCAAATATAACTACGCGATACCGATACCCCATCAAACCTATAGAAAACAATGTAGGCGTTTATTACCAAAGAGAACACAATTAAGGTATCAAATGATAATGGACCTTTTAGTTTATAGGATGTAAGTATTAAAATCTTTTGAAAATAATAACCAAATTCTACATGGCATAATGTCTATGGTAAATATAAAAGTTACGCAATTTATAATTTTTATAGCGAATTACAAACCCATCTGAATTTATTAATTCAAACGTCAGAAGACATAGAAGACAAATTTAATGAAATAGATTTCGATATTTCGACAAGACCCCGAAAAAAAGGAGGTTTAATAAATGCCGCAGGCAGTGTATGGAAATTTATTACCGGTAACTTAGACTCCAGTGACGGAGAATATTATAAAACTGTATAAATAAAATGAAAAAGACGAGCACGAACTTGAAAACCTATTAAAGAAACAAATAACGGTCACTACATCGGTAATTAAAAATTTTAATGAAACTTTGGGAAAATTTCAAATCGATGAAAAACATTTAAGACAATTTAAAGAAAATCGAAACAAGTATACATGATATATACGATCAAACTACGGCTATGGAAACCAAGTTAGAATTAATCGAAATATTCGTCAATTAACGGAATCTTATTCTTTTTGAAAATCAATT
This sequence comes from Listronotus oregonensis, assembly GCA_019359885.1. Classification (NCBI taxonomy): domain Eukaryota; kingdom Metazoa; phylum Arthropoda; class Insecta; order Coleoptera; family Curculionidae; genus Listronotus; species Listronotus oregonensis. Next base: position 71,552 of record JAHBCN010000807.1, on the reverse strand, counting down.
AAACGATATTTTAAATGCTATCACTTTGCAAGATTAAACATAATTCATCATCTATTATAACCCCTAAAGACCTCGTTTCTGCGTTAAAACAATGCGCAAAATCAAAAAAGAAATAATTTACCCCTCGCTCCTAGAGAAGCAAAAGTCGCTACTTATTTGGACATAATAGAATTATCCGCATTTCAAACTTTTTTTCGAAAGTTATTTTTGTGTTAGATATTCCTCTAACAGAGTCCCAGCTCATACAGTCTATCGACTCTATCCAATTCCCATTAAGGACAAAGAACAAAATTGCACCATATTTTACCCACTATACAAAATATATTTAAAAGTGAAGATTCCGATCAATTTATACCGTTATCAATATTGACAATTGCAAGGAAGTAATGATTAACGTAAAATTATGTAGAAATTTGTATTCTTATCCTATTGATAATAATGCAATATGTGAAGCTCAACTTTAAAAACTCAAAATTTATGGAATCGAAAATTGCCAAATGATTTTAATTTGCACAAGACTATAAATTAATTATTGTAAAATATTTGGTTACTAGCAGTAACAAGATCAAACACCTATTACAATAAAATGTGAAAATATTGATCCAATATCGGAAATAATTAATGTTAATTCAATAATGACTTTACAGCCTAGTTGCTCAGTTTTATGGGAAGCACACGTGTACAAGCTAGTATGCAGAAAGTTTCGAATGGCACTATAATTATACTAACGTAATACGAGTACCATAATGCTGTCAAAGAAATCCCGAAAACTCGAATAAATATCCCAATTTAAAACCAATTAAAATTAGTCAATTAAATTTAGACGATTTAGAGATCGCGAAACACAAATTGGATCAATATTCGCAAAACTTGATGACTTAATAAATGAACCAGCAATTAAAAAAATATTACCCCTTGGTTTACTTATGTAATTACCTTAATTGTCATTGTAATTATTGTTTACATATATTATAAATGTAAAAAGCGAAAAAGGCTTATAAGATACGGAAAGACTTACCCGGGATCCACCTATTCCTCCACCTATTGAACTTTTCAACCCTCAGGGGTAGGTTTCCAAAATTTTACCCGAAGACGCCTTAGCATTCGTATTGGCGAACCAATAGATGAAGGGGAAAGTTTAGAATTTCTCGAAAATACAACAGCCAACAAAAGTTTGCCTAATAATTTTTAATCTACTTATTATTTTATATATTCGATTATATTATTACTTATAACCAATAATTAAATCATTTTGAATAATGTTTAGAAAAAAATAATAACATTTTAAGTTTTTGAAAAAAAAAGTTACTGCATTTAACACTAACTTTTTTCATAAAAGGGGAGTTGTTATATATAAGAATAACATTACTTATTTTAAATAATAATTATTAATATTTTATTTTTTATTAATTGTAATGGATGAAGGTATTTCCTAAAAACCGTAAACAACGGAAATTGGGGGATTTACGCTTATCATATTTCTTTTGCATCTTAAAAAAAATCCCAAAAGGTTCTTTTTGCTGACCATGTTGTTTCAACCTTTTTTGTTATCTATAAAAATATGGTGAATACCCATTTTTGGGATCATGGCCTACGTGACTACGAATCGTTCTGAAACGTTTATTGGCAAGAAGCTATAAATACATTCATCCCACAAGAGAAGCCAGCTCAGTAGAATTTGATTCGTCTCTTTAATTTAAACTCGTACTTTTTGACACGTAAATTTAGTCTTTAAAGTTAACTTATTTTTCATTTTAAAATAAAAAAAATCTTTTTAAAAAATGTTTAACCCCCGGCACTTAATATAACATATATATATATATATATATATATATATATATATATATATATATATATATATATATATATATATATATATATATATATATATATATATATATATATATATATATATATATATATATATATATATAAAAAAATATATATATTTTAATATATAAAGGTTTTTTCTTTTTTTAGCTTCTGCATTCGCGTAGGAGGAGCAATAATAGTACTCTTGCAATGTGCCCCCTGGTTGAGGTTTTGGAAATCGAAGTAAAGGTTGTACAATTAAGGAGATAGTACCGTGCCTTGCGGTACTCCGGCATGGGTTTTTCTGGGGCCTGATATGGCATTTTCCACTTTTACTTTAAATGTTCTCCCACTAATGTAAGAATGTATTAATTTTGTTAGATGCATGGGTAGATTGTGTATCTTTATTAGCTTATAAATTACGTCGTTGTGCCATACCGTGTCAAAGGCTCTCTTTATATCGAGAGCCAGTAACACGGTATTTTGTCCTTTATTTATGTGATTTAAGGCCTCCTGTATGACTCTAAAAATTAGTAAAGTGGTGTTATGCTTGTCGCGAAAACCGAATTGTTCTTCTGGAAAATTAGAGTCAAAATGATGTTTGTTTTAAGTTAGTATTGCCCTTTCTGTGACCTTAGACAGGCCGTTAGTCAGGGCAATAGGTCTATAAGATTCCGGTTTTCTTGGGTCTTTGCCAGGCTTAAGAATTGGTATGATAATTGATTCTTTCCAAGGTTTTGGAAAGTATTGTAGTAGGGTAACAGCATTAATAATATACATATATTGTAGAACCGTTTTCGTGGGTAGGTTTTTGAGTAAAATATTAGGGATTTCATCGGGCCCGTGTGCTTTGTTGTTTGGTAATCGTAATATAAGCGTGATAAGCTCTCTGGGTCCGATGAAAATTTTATTTAGGATCTGGGGTGGGATAGGGTAGATTTGGTGGATAACGGAATTAACCAGTTTGGTTATTTCGTCATGTTCTTTGCAATTATTTGGAGGGGTATTATAAATGCCCTCCAAATAGTTTGCTAGTATGTCTGCTTTTTGTCCGTCTGTCTGTGGTTCACCACTATTTAGGGTAGGTATTTTGTTAAATTTGTTTTTAAGTCTTCTGGTCAGTCGCCACAAAGAATTATTCTGTGTGGATAATCTCTGCAAGACCTCTGACTAGACTTTGTTTTTGTGTATATTAAGTCTTTGTCTTATTGTTATTTGTAGTTCGCGTATTCTAATAGCGTCTTGTCTTCGTCTGCTTCGTTGCCATTGTTTTCTTAGACTGTTTTTAAATCTAATCAGCATGGCAACGTCGTTTGGTATTTTGTCTTCTACTTCTTTGTTTTCTTGTTCTTTTGGCAACTTTATTTCTTGCAAACTGGATGTTTTCGGTTAAGAGTTTAACTTGATATTCAGGTTCTTCGTTATTGTTTATGTTGTTGTTTATTACCGTTTTTTCATTAAGTATATTTCTAAATTTTTTCCAGTCCGCGTTTTTAAAGTGCCAAGTTTTTCGTTTAGTTTCGTCGGTTCCCTGTTCCCCCCAGCAAAGAAGGAAGGGTAGGTGGTCAGATGAAAGTTCGTCTAGTGTTTGTAGGTCGGGTAGGTTAAGGATGTTTTTATTGAGTCCTATGTCAATGAATGTGGGTGTCATACCGTTTGTAGGGTAGTGTGTCGGTCTGTCTGGCATGAGTATTTGTATATTGTTATTTATGGCATAATCGTGTACGCGCAAGCCGTTAGCATTGTTTCTACGATTATGCCATAGGGTGTGTTTTGCGTTTAGGTCGCCGAGTAGTAGGACTCTTGCGCCCTGGTCAAATATGTTGGTCAAGTCTTGATCTTGTAGTCTGAGGTAGGGTTTTGCGTAACAGCCGCTGATGACTGTTCCGTTTATCAGTTTTATAGATAATTGCTCAATTGTTGTTTGCACTGGGAGTAGCTGGGATTGCTACTCCCCCACCTCTTATGTTTCGGTCTTGTCTTAGGTAATGTAGTTGCGTAATTTTAGTCTTTTTGTATCGTTAAACTTGGTTTCCGTTATTATCATGATGTCTATTTTGAATTTGCTTAAAAAATATATGAGCTCGCCAATTTTCTGGGTGAGTCCATTGGCGTTCCATATAGCTATTTTAAGGGTTTTAATTAATTAAAAATTGTAGTCATTAATATTATTCATTACAAAACTTAGTATTTCTATACCTAGTTCGGTTTTTGACATTTGGTTTCTTTTTTTAATAATGTTAAGAAAATCTTTTAGGAATCTTGTGAGCTCTAGAAAATTTATATTTGTATCGTTATTTTTTATGTCGCCCAATGTGTCCGTGAAATCACTGACCTGTGTTTTATAATGTTGGTGTCCCTGGCTAGTTTGTCTATTTAGTGGTGGAAAATCGGTTTGGTTTTCTGTGTTTGGTACTGGTCTGGTAGGCTGCTGATTTCTAGGGGTGTAGCCACTTGCCCTGGCTATCGCTGGGCCACTTGCCCTGGTCTGTTGCCATGGGTTGGTAATGGGCATAGGTGCATTTACATATCTGGTTGTTTGTTTTAAGTTGTTAATTCTTCCTATCTTGTAGATGTATACAGGGCACTACTCATCATTTGCTTTATGGTTTTGATTGCAGTCGGAGCACTGGATTTTTTCTTTGTTTGTGCAGTTTGTTGTTAGGTGGTTGTCTGCACAATGCATGCATTTAGCTGCTCGGTGGCAATAAGTTGTTGCATGCCCCCATTGCTGGCAGCGTTTGCATTGTATTATTGGTCTTGGGTTGGCCTTAATCTCCCATTTTACTGCAACATAGTTCATGTATTTAACTTGCTGCAGTTTTTTGAGCGTTATTTCCGGGCCTGTTACCACCATATATATCGGGCGGTAATTGGTTTGAATTAGGTAAATCTTTTTTGTTTCTATAGCGTGTTCTTGCTTCAGTTGTTCTGAGATTTCTTCTGGTTCGGGGCAGTTGTCTAGTCCTTTTAGTATGAAGGCGTGGCTTTTATCTTGGGCTGTGGCGTAAGTGTGCCACTGGTTATTGGGGTTGTTATTTAGCGCCTGCGTATACCTTCTGCAGTCTTCCATGTCTTCTGTTTGTATAATTGTCGTGTTTTTTGCATATGTTAATGTGTATTTTTTGTTTTTAATGTGTTCTGCTTCTTGTTTGTTAGATATTACTCCATTTATGATGATGATAATTGTTCTTTTTTTGTTTAGACATGTGATGTCTATGCTTTCAGGGGAGTTAGGTCTTTGTCTTTTTCTTGTCTCTGGATTTTCTAGGTTTAGTGGGGTGCTGTATGTCGTTCCAAAAGTTCCTATGTGCGCTACTTTAGCTAGTTGTCTGTTTATTTCTTCTTCTGTGGGTTCTATCATTGGTGATGGGGTGTTGCTTTCGGTGTCGTTGGCTAGGTTTTCCAGTGATTGCGCTCTGCTTGAAGCCGGGGTTGGTATTTTTTTCCTGTGTACTTCGGTTAGGTGGGTTCTTATAACCTTTCTTATTGTTCTTGTTTTTTGCCTTTTAATTAGTGATTTGCATTCGCTGCAGTCCGCCCCTGGTGTCTGGTTGGCGTGCTTGTGTAGTAGTCTCGTCAATTCCTTGATTTGAATTTGTTCTCTAGTTGGTATGTCGATGGATTTCGGATTCTTAAATTTGTCAGCTGGGTCGTTCGTTGGTGGGTTGCTTTTTGGAAGGGTGCCAGAGGCAGCCTTTGGGGTGGACATGTGTTTTTTGGTTAGTTATTGGTGTTTACGATGTTCTTTAGTAGTTTTTTTTGTAAATTTAGCGAAAAATTTTCCGCCAAAAAATAAAAGTACTGGTAACTGGACTTTAATTTTTCTATAGGTTTGGTATTTCAAGTATGCTTGGTATGCGGTTTTTGCTTGTGCAAGCCGTGTATGAGCGATCGATTTTACATCAACTCACTATCACAGCACAACACGGAGCAGGATTCGAACCGTTGACCTAGCGACCGAAAATTTGGAGCGCTGCCACTGAGCTATAGGAGAATATTAAATATTAAGGTAAAATGAATGTATAGGATCCGTGTATTACGCCAGCATACGTGAGTATCATAGTAAAGGAAAAATAGTAGTGATAAGGTCGTTTAACTGTCATTAATAATATTGGCAAACAATGTATGGTTGTATAACGCCTAAGGAAATAATAAAATAAATAAAAAAAAGTCCGCACCCAGCAAGATTCGAACCTGCGTCAGTAAGGATAGATAGTATGTTTACCATCCACCGCCACCGGTGGAGCTTATTATCTTAAAATCTCTGACGTAATTAAATATTTAGGAATCTTGTGTGACGCGTTATTTAGGGCGTGGCCAATACTATTGTCAAATGTCAAATGTCACCTGTCAAATGTCATCCGTCACCTGTCATATGTCAAAAACCACGTGGCTTGAAAATGGCCGCTATGCGTAGGATACTTGTGAAAATTTTAAGTCATGCCGTTCAGGCGTTATCGACTAAAATCGTTATTTGACCCTGACGTTATACATATCGAATAGCGAAAACCGTATGGCGCCTGTCAAACGTCAAATGTCAACCCTGTCACTTGTCAAACGTCAAATGTCAAACCTGTCATGTTAGATATTGAGGCCCTGCTCTTAAGCGATTTAAGATACTAAAATACACATATTAGTTGTTTAAATTTAATGTTAGCATAAAGCCTTTTTGGCAACACTATGTATAACTTTTTTATTTACCAACAGATTTAAATAATTCCTTTTTATTCTAATTCAGGATGTTAAAATATACATATTGATGTTTAAATTTAATATTAGCATAAAGCCTTTTTGGCAACATTACGTATAACTTTTTTATTTATTATTTGATTGAAATAATTTTTTTTTTTAATTCAGGATATTAAAACATACATATTTGATGTTTATATTTAATTTTAGCATAAAGCCTTTTTGACAACACTATATATAACTTTTTATTTAACAACAAATTTAAATAATTCTTTTTTTATTCCAATTCAGGATGTTAAAACATACATGGTCCAAATTTAATATTAGCATAAAGCCTTTTTGGCATCACTACGTATAACTTCTTTTATTTATTATACGATTGAAATAATTTGTTTTAAAATTAATTCTAATTTTTCTCTACCTTCCACCAAATTATAGACTTTCGGTTAAAATAGCAAAGCCTTAATTAAAAAAGATTTGTACAATTTAACAAGCAAAGATTGCCAAGTAAGTTGTTAGTAGTGTTTATTAAAAAATTATTTGTATAAGTATTAAATAAATTAGGGCATTTACTTCCTGAAACCACTGAAATCCGCCTGTGGATACTTTCAACAAATCTTCTTTGTGTTTTTCGAGCATTCTAAGCACTTTTTGAATATGATTTTACGGGGCTGCTCTTCTAATAACATTTGTTTTTTACTTTAATTAATTACTAATTCGTAAAAAATATAAACATTTTAAAAACTTAATTTTTTAGTTTCTGAATGATAATAGTGCCAAAGTTTAAACAGGTATCTGTATCAATCTGTCAGAAATTAATAGCACGGTAGAGAGAGTTTTTGAATTCAAAATATATTATTTTAGATTAACAAATATACGAGGATTAGGACAATCACATTAAAATAGAACATTTCATTAAAAAATATATTTGGATATGACAAATAACCCATAACAAATATTGTTTGAAAGGTGCGCAAAACAAAAAGCAAAATCAACTTTAGGATCTATTATGATTATTAGTTTCTATACGAAAGAAACTTCAATTTTTTAAACAGGGTCACCCAGACCTATTTACCCAGCGATTTGTTCTTAAACGGTTCGTTGAAAAAAAAATGTTTTAAATCAGAAGTATTTAGTTTTAAAAGTAGATTCCTGAAATTAAAATATAACATATAGAGGATGTGCCATAACTAATTATAATATTTTTGTAATGGAAAACCCCATATATTTTTCAGTTTTCAAACTCTTCTATTAATTCTACATCCATCTTATGTATATGTTCTATATCTATCTTAAGCCGTTTCCGATTTATTGGAAGGTTTTTACTATTTGCGATTTAAAATAACAATAATTTATTAAATTACAATAGTCTAACAAACTATATAAGATGTTAAAATTAATGACCATTTTCAATTTGACACAACTGACACCTTCTCAAAAATTTTTCCTACAGGAGCTTATAAGACTTTCTGGTGTAATTTCTTGGCAGGCAATGGATATTCTGTTTTTTAATTCTTTCAAATTATTTGGTTCTCCGCATAAACAATTTGTTTTAAATGGCCCCACAGGAAGAAATCTATAGGTGAAAGGTCAGGTGACCTAGCTGGCCACCTGAGTGGACCCTGATTTCCTATCCATTTCTCTCCATATTCATTGTCCAAACAAAAGATACTTTAGCTGAGTTGTGGGGCGGGGCTCCATCCTGTTGCCATCACATATTTAGATAGTCATGCAGTGAAATATCTTCTAAGAATTTTGGTAGGATATTTCTAAGAACATTTCAAAAACCTTTTTCCATTTAATGTTTCTTCATAGAAATACAGACTAATTATCTGGCCGTTAAAAATTCCGCACCAAACATTTATTCCCCATATTTGTTGGAAATGTGTCTCGTGTACGATTTCATTGTTATGAAATCGGGATTTATCCGTCCATGGAATTCATGTCAACAAATTCGGATCATCATGTATCTTCACAGATATCCATGCAATAAAGTCAATCCTTTTTTCGTAATCGGTTTTATGCAAATTTTGAAGCAGGTGAATTTGTACGGATAAAAACCGTTATCTACTAAAATGCGTTAAACTGATGATTTGGTAATACCCGTCTCATTTAAAATTCGTTGAATTGATGCATTAGAATCGATAAAAACAAAAGTAAGTCCATTGATAATGTTATTTTCCTCTCTAACAGGACGCAACTGCGGTATCCCTTGTGGGCTGGGAAAAGCACCCGTTCGAAGTTTTCGTTTGATATTTGCAAATGTTCGGTCTCTGTACAATGCACTAGCTCTTCTCGCATTTTTCGTACACTCTCCATAAATTACCAACATGTCTACGTATTTACTAAAGGTGTATAAAGACGGCATACTTAGTAAATTAATTGATTTCGTTTTTTATCCAAACATTGACATTTGGTGTCAAATTAAGTTATCGAAATTGGATACCAAGGCAATTCAAACTTGTAACGAAGTAGGTGGCGAAGTAATTATTGAGTATTATTTTAAATCTTAATAAAGACAGAAATTACTTAATAAATCGGAAACGGCGTAAGATAGATATAGGACATAGTACATAGCATTGATTGATTAATAAAAGAGTTTAAAAACTTGAAAATATACGGGGTGTTTCATTACAAAAATAAAAATTATATCTATTATCTTATTTATGGTACATCCTATATGGGTTATATTTAAATTTTAAGAATCTACTTTTAAAACTAAACACTTTTTATCTGAATTTTTTTTTCAACGAACCGTTTTTGAACAAATCACTGGGTAAATAGGCCTAGGTGACCCTTTATAGATAGTTAAACTTGTAATGTATTTTTATTAAGTTACCCATTTTAATTTTGGTACAGTATAGTTTTGTTTCCTTCGTTCTAAAAAAATAACCTAATGCATTATAATATGTACAATTATTAAATAGTCTTTTCATTCTTCTTTACTGCCAATTTACCAATAACCATTTCTTTAGATTATAATATTGTATATAAATAGTATTTAGAACAAAATAACATTTGCTTTGTTTATTCTTACGTAATCTTTTTTTTAGAGACTGCAGAGCTAAACGACGGTGGCAACATAAGATTTTGATAGAAAAACGCTTAGTATAAAGGTAAGTCTTTAGTTACAGATCTGACAGAAAAGCTGTAAAGTTAGTAATTTTTTTTCATATAACAATATAATTTAAAACACTTTTACGATAATAATTTGGTAAATACCAAACCGATGCGCAGTCTTAACCAGGATACCAATCTGTCAGGTTTACTACTAAGTATACTAATTTAGATTAAAACTAAATTTTAAAAAACGAAAAACCGACTTTTTTCATACGGAGCAGAGGAAAACCTAATAAATTCCTAAATTTAAAATAATATTACAGAAAATTAAAAATGAAATTTTATTTCTGTTTAAAACTGTAAACATACTTTTTGGAAAAAAAAATGCGTAACCAAAAAAATAGGAAATCAGTAAAGTAAATAGTCAAAATCAAATTAGACGAATAAATCTGTTGCTTTCTTTTATGTTTAATAATCCTAGTTTAAAATAGAGAAAAATATTGGTCTTTTTCCGTATAAAGCTGTAATTAAAATAAGAGTTAAATTTTTTTGTAATAACTTATTTTCATTTTTATATAAATTTATTATTTAAGTTTATTTTAACGCTATATTATTTATATATTTTTTAAATTAATCACATAATAAAATTAATTTGCTTTTAAATTTATTTTACAACAGTGTTTTAACAGCGTAAAAACCATTTTCCCTGAAAACATAAATTAGGATATAGGGTCTAAAATATTTGGTATAAATTTATAATAAAATAATTTTAAAAATAATGCTTTTGGATATTTAAAACACCGAATTTCCAAGAAAAAAATAAAATAGATGTTTGTCCTTTTGGCTTAACTCTTTTCTTTTAATTTTGTTACAACAGCTAAATATAATTTATTTTAATACAAGTAAATGTTGTATTTAAAAAATACAAAAAAAAAAGGTTTATAGCCCTGCTAATGTCAAAATATTTTGTATTTGTGGAATTTACTAACACATTCTGAATTTAAAATGCATGTTAAAGTTAAGTAAAAAATATAGATTCACTATTAGGTACTAAAAAATCGAATATTTTTTCACTTGACGTCACTTTTTTTTAAGGGCTGCGCGTCTAAATTTTTACAATTTATTTTAAGACTTAATTTATCTGATAATTATTAGTGTTTAACTAGTAAATTTATTATTTATGGTCTAGAATGACTTAAAAACTTTTTTTAAATACAGATTATTGGTTAAAATAATTGTAAAATCCTACTAAATAAGAGACGATTTAAACATGTAAAGAAATAACGTTTTTTAGAAGTATTTGATTCACTTGTTAATAAATTAAAAGTGCAGACTTGCAGTTAGCAGCAATTATTTCAGTAATTAAACTGAATTATTATAGGTTAGTCAGAGAGTTAAAAAAATACTTTATTTAGTTTTCGCAAAAAAGTAAGAATATTTATTAGTACTGCAACCATATTTTTATTTGTTAAGGAAAATAGAATGTATTACAAGATATGTAAATGGTCACTAAGCAATTAAAATTAAACGACTTCTGATTAATTGAATAAAATAAATTAAATGCAATACGTTACTATTTCAAAATGATTTTATTTGTATATATTGTTTTTAAGCTTATAAAATGACAACGTTTCTTTGGTTTTTATATTTATTTGGTTTTTGGTAAATTAATTAACTTTATTCCATCTTTGCTAATTTGTGCTATCTATCATAAACTCTAAAGCTTCTGTCCCGCCTTTGGGAGCAACACTCGATTAATTATATTAAGAATAAATCCAGCTCGTAAAAATATTCCTAAACTTAATTTTTTCTTCATGTTTAATTGCCATAATATTTAAAAAGCTTTAAAATATAAAAGTTTATTTTTTGTAGCTAATATATATTTTAGATAAAAATAAAGATTAATTAGAACGCTGTGCAAAAATAATTAATTATCATTTTGGGTGTATGTAAATGGAGGAACTGGAAAGTGTTTATCTCGTCTTACTATCTTGCCAACATTTTTAAATTAAATAATAACAATGCTTATGTTATTTCAGGCGGTTAATTTTTTATTTTGTTTATTTATTAACGCTAAAAAAAACTGTATGGTTAACCATAAACATTTGTACTGCGCATAAAGCGACCTCACCCTAAAACTATTAAATATACATGCAAAGTTATAAACAAATTTGCTGAAAAAAGAACAAACAAATAAAATATAAAGAATTGTGTTTCTTTAATATTCATATAGTTGAGGAAGATGGGAGAAGCTGGAGCCTCCGAGAATTACGCGTTTCGTGTCATCCTTGGAGGAACTAATTTGAGCTGACACTGGCTGTTTGAGGAAGTTAAGCTCACATGGGCTAGCTGTATTTTAAGGTACTGCGCATGCGTAAAAAATGACAGCTGTTACCTGTCAAATTTTACCTGTCAACTGTCATATGTCAAAAAGCCCGTGACTTGGGAAATTTAACTTATGTGTATGGAGGGTAGAGATGTAAAAGAGAACCATTTCTTATGGCTGTTTTGCTCAAAAAGTGAGCCCAGAATAGCATTAAATGGAAAATGCTGTTGTAGCTAGGTGTGGCAAAGTGAACCAATGAGAACCAGTGAGAACCAATGATCTTAACCGCAATATATAAAGTGAAGTTTAAAACAACGAGGTGATTGGTGTAGAAAGGTTCTTGGGAACATTAGCGTCATATTAATTTATTGCCTTTTTAGGGCCATTTTTGTAACACAGAGATGGTGATCCTGGTCTTTAAAATCCATGCTTTTTTTACGCATGCATAAAAAAATGGCAGCTGTAACCCGTCAACTGCTACCTGTCAACTGTCATATCGCGGCAACCGACGTGACTTTTAAATGATTTGTTAAAATTAAAATACCCAACTTAAGGTATTAGGTAAATCTGCGCAATAACGGCTTCTTCATTGGATAGCGTTCGGGAGTTATTGACTAAAATCGGAATTTAACCCGATAATGAATAAAATTAAAACGTTAGCTACTTTGATAAAGCTAAAACATACCAATCAACTGGTAAATAAATATTAACTGTCAAATGTTAAATGCCCTTTGGGTCCAACCGAATACCAGGTGATTTAGAAAATTTATTTTACTTCGACGAGATGTGAGGCTATGTAAATGATATAATAAAATAATGACGATCAAATGCTAAAGGGTGTGATAAAATGGTATAAAAAATTAAATTTTTACTGGCGTTTGTCTTAAGTCACGTGACTTTTCCAAAATGGCAAAGGACATAGTAGAATAGTTTTTTATTAAACTTTAACTTTTGTTGCAACAAATCGCTTAGTTATTTATATTCCTATTTGTTTATAAAAGTTTTTACAGGTTAGTCAATTTTAACATAATTATTAATTCCATGTAAAAGACAGATTTTGCATAATTTATAAAAAGGTATCTTGAAGAAACTTTTTGGCGAGTCCCAACTAACCACAACATTATATTTATGTAGCCATACAAGGTCTTTTCAGAATGATCTTTTAAATTATTTTTTGTTTTAAGCTTTTAAACTAAATTATAGGAATAGGTTAAATTATGTCCGAATTTGTCGAGAGTTAACTTGGAAATAATACTGTGTTACCACGTCTATTCAGGTTATTCAGTAAAAGCAACTTTGTTAAACTCCTTAACTTCCTTGCTAGCCATTACCAATTTTAATTTATCGACAAGCTTATCCGGATCATCCCAGTAAACGTAACCAATTTAATTATTGGAAAATATCTTAAAACTAATAAAATGCCTTAAACCAGACTGACTTTAGGGTGACCCATAACCCTAAAGCTGTTGTGTTCTTGAAATTCGTAACTGCTTATCGCGTTTTCTCTGTTCTCTTGCATTTTCGATTTTATACGTTGAAGTAATGATTTAATTGTCAAAATATATTTGGTACCCCTATTTCTTACATGTTGTTTCTTTTTATTAAAATTTATCTCCCATAGCCTTTGTAATCAGAATAACTTCTGCAAATAATTGCTCGTCTAGTGCTGTCAATTTATTTTTAAACGGACAGGTATTAAATAAGAGTTCATAGAGCACAGGAAATTCAGTGAATTTTTCTTCTTTAATATAATTATTTGATCTGTTAAATTTTAGCCAAGAATCACCAAAAGTTGGATGATCGGTATTTAAATCATGTTTTAAAAAAGTTTTACCGTAGTCGTTTTCAGTATCAGTTTTAAAGCCTTTTACATATTCCCTAGGTAGCGGATTATATTGCTCTGGATATTTACTAAAGAATTTCTTGCTTTCTTGTGTCTCACCATCAGAGGGATTATCCATATCTTTATATTTATATTTTTCTTGTGCAGCTGGTTTGTCAGACACTCGTTCATAATTAGGGTTAGAAGAGTTAGGTAGAGCTTATAGTTTTTTTTTTATTAATATCGGAGAAAAATTTTTACTTTAACGTGTTTGCATGGACTCAAGTATAAATAGTGTAGATTGTTTACCATACTTAGTTTTATGGGTTGACTTGGATATTAGTGTTGCCAAAAGTCCATATGTACTCTGCAATGTAACATCCTTTTCATAACGACCAGATTTAAGGAAATCCTATAGTTTTTATTACATTGCGCAAATATTTTTTAAGGAGTTAAAGAATGTATGGATTTGCTTGCAAACTCTGCTTCTTTTCTGGTCGTTCATTACTGGAGTTCGTGTATTCCTTAAATTGTACCTCGGCTTGCTTACCGGTTTTTGTTCTTTAAGTCCAAGTACTTTTTTTGAATACTTTCGGTTGCCTCCATTATTTGACGCTAAATTTCTTTATCGATTTTCTTGAAACTCATGTTTTAAATGATTAGGATATAAGTTAAAAAAACACCCCCATTTTTTCCAGAAACAGCCCCGTCCCCGTTTTTCCAAATAACGACACTGTATTTTTAAATAACAACACTGATTGTAAACCATAATACTGTTTTTTAAATAACGACACTGTATTTTTAAATAACAGCACCGTTTTTTATATAACGGCCCTGTATTTTTAAATAACGGCACTGTATTTTCAAATAAGGGCACAGTTTTTTTGAAACCACGGACAGTTTTTCAAATTACAAGAAAATCACTGCCAAAGAGGTAAAAGTATTTCTTTTATAACTGGTTATAAGAAAGCCAGGAATACACTGTACGTTGAACAACCAGAGGATCTCTTGTCTGCTGCTGAAGGAGCTTTAAAAGCATTTACTGACTTAAAAAATGTTCAACTTACAGACCTTGTACCTTTACCTAAGGTCAGAGGCTTTCTACCATTTTAAGTGCCACTTCTGGGAGATTTAAAGGCAATTGACGTCCTTAGCAAAGGACTGCGGGAATAATGAATGCAGTTAACAATGCTCAGAATGCTGCAACCAATTTAAAGGAGTCTCAGCGGCAAGAGTGGTCTAGGTCTATGTTTAAAGCCCTATAAATACATACAAACACAGATAATATCTTTATTTCTAATCAAGGCATAATGCACACCTTTAATTTAGGTGGTAAAGGTTTAAATTCAAAAGCTAATTATATTCCTTTTCTTGATCTAAGAGATAAAACTAACAAGTACGAACTTGGTCTAATTAATTTAAAAGCTTTTAATAATATTTCCAATATTATTAAAACCAATAATACATTTTTTGTTGAAGACATTACGTTAAAAATTCCTACTGGATCGTATAAAATAACTTTAATCAATAATTATCTACTGCAAGCAATTTGTGAAAAAAATTAAAGCAACAAGAATTTTATTGTACGCTTAATCTAAAGGGTAATGTTAATACGCTAAAATGTGAGCTTAAATGTTTTCATACAGGTGACTTTTCCAAGAAAACTTCTTACCATTCCAAAATATTTTGCTGCAACCCAATATTAAACATGTAATATATGTAAATAAAAAACAAGTGTAATATAGTTACAGGGTGTTATGACAAAAATAAGCCTGTTTTTGCAATACATAAATTTACACCATCAGTACTAGCTGGTTTCAAAATAATAGCAATTCCATGAAATGGGATTTATATGCCTGGGTCAGCACCAGCTGGTTTTAAAATAACAGAGATTCCTTGACATGTAATTTATATTTGTGTGTGCATGTGTTTTATATGTATCTAGTAGAGTTATGGACAACATTGTATTAAAACTGGTAGATCAAAATGGCGAATCGGTTGATTCAAGAAAAGAAGTTATTACTGCAAGATTGCATTTAAGAAAATCTAAATTGATAAATATTTTGTGTTGTGTGCACACGTGGTCGTTAAATATAGCACCAAGAAGATTATCAATTAAGAACAATTTTTAAAAACTACAAGGAGCCTAATAGCAGAAATTAAAAACTTTCTTGAATCCCTAGATATAATTGTAATGAATGTAAATATTTTAAACGTTATGAATCACCCTAAACTTTGATTACGTTATTACAAAAATTGAGGAATATAGTTACATTCCGCACTCCAACTCCTTTAAAAATAATAATGAAATTCGCCTACCGGTACAACCAACCGATATATACACCCTACCTTGGGCGCTCCAGATTTATCTAGATGAACTGATGCAGCACTTTTAAACACGGCAAAACTTGTAAACAATTTTTTTGTTTACCTCTTTGAAGATATTCGTCATGAAATTGGTGAAAAGGTTATTGACTCGATTAAATAATCTTGAATAGCAGCAACCATGAATAAATTTCTTACAATGGTAATAAGTTAAATAAATATAAAATTGCTGGTTGGAATATTGATGATTGTACTACGATTTGGTTGACCTAACCACTGGAAGTTTTAATGTTTGTTTTTCGCTAAGAACGCTACTTGGATTTGCTAAAAGTCTTAAAAAGGTACTTATAAATGTTAGACATGAGCTGGTGTAAGTATAAAGCCTTCCTGACATAAATGCTGTTACTAACACTGCTGACGGTAAAAATATAGGAGTTTATATCGATAAGATTGTTTGGAAGCTAATACAAATGACTGTATCCGATGCTGAACAGCTTTAACTTTTAAAGCTTATTGGAAGTGAAACCGAATTTGATATAGGTTTTATAAGCTGGGAACTTGCAGAATATCTTTTAGTACCAATTGGAAAACAACTTACATGAACTATAAAGACTTCAGTGCAGATGGAAAGACCGATATGGGTAATTTAAGGTTTTTAAACAACTTGAAAGAATAAATTCAACAATAATAAAAGCTTATTTAATCATTGAAATGTATTAGATGTAAAGCTTTATTTATATTCGAAATTTTATCGAGAGAATACTTTAAATTTGAAGATTTTAAAAAAAGTAATGGCTACTCTTTATAAAATGTATTCTAAATTTTAGTAGAGCTACTACGAGAAAGAAAACAAACCACTTTTTACCCCCAAAAATTTTTCCGCACATTTAATTGTAATTGACTTCTCAATACTAAATTCCGGTATTATTGGTGTAACACGACAGATTACAACAAAAGAAAACTAAATAATGCCTTTTGTTTAGTTATTCATGAGAAACTTGTTAGATATTCAACATTAATAACATCTGAAAAAAAGATTTGAAAAAGATATTGTTTTCCTTAAATAGTTATAATATCATTGTAATTTTAGGTTACGTATGGTTAGTAGAAAATAAATGTTATAAAATAGTGCCACAGTGTTTAATAAAAATACGGTTTTTTAAATATTTTTGTTGTAGGGTACGTTAAATCCATGAAAAAATACAACAAAAGTGGTAGCTCTGAATCGTTGGCGAAACGTTGGATAAATAATTCTATGAAACCTTTTTTGATTAGCCCTGTATATTTGTTTTTTACCGAAAAACGGATTTAACGTTAAATAATAATACACGGGGTTAATAACATATGTCAATGAATTTTTTATTTTATTTTACTGTGTCTTTTAAGCATTTAATGATCATTCTTTTTATATTACTCGCATAACCAAACATCTTGTCGGAGTAAGATAATTTTCCGAAATCACGTGGTTTTTGATTGGACTCAAAGGGCATTTGACATTTGATTGGTAATTTAAATACTATATTTACCAGGCAATTGGTATGCTTTGGCTTTATTATATTAACCAACGCAACGTTTTAATTTTAATCATTATTGGGGTTAAATTCCTATTTTAGTCAATAACTCCCGAACGCTATCGGATGAAGAAGCTCTCCTTGCGCAGCTTAATTTAGGACTACGGATCCCTAATTTGATAGATCATTTCTCAGTTACGTGATTTCCTAGATATAACAGTTGACAGGTAGCAGAACACTAAAATACAGCCAGCCCACGTGCTACATTCCGTCAACAGTCAGCGTCACCGCAAATTAAGCTCTCCAACAATAACGCGGAACGCATCATTCTCGGAGGTTCAAGCGTCTCCCATCTCCCTCTACTAGGACTGCCACCAGGTTGTGATTTGTCAAGGAAAACAAAATGCAATAAAAATATGTAAAATGTCATTAAGTAATTAAAGTGAAACAACTTTTGCTCCACCGAATAAAATAAATACGTTTTTATATTCATTTGGTATTTTATAAATTATTTAACTTAACCCTGTCTTTGCTAATTTGTGCTGATTTATCATAAACTCTAAAGCTTTTGTACTGGTTTTGGGAGCAAAGCTTGATCAATTATATAAATAATACATCCAGCTTGTAAAAATATTTCTAAATTATATACCAGTATAGCTAATATATATTTAAAAAAAATAAGATAAATTGGAACGTTGTATTAAAATATTTATTTATGTTTTTGGATGTCTGTGAATCTAGGAGCTGGAAAGGGTTTACCTCGTTTATGTTATTTTAGGGAGCTTTAATTTTCTAAGTTTATTTATTGGCGCTTAACCAAACTATATAAAAATTAATTATCACTACTGTACAAAGCGATCTTAACTTTAAAAGGGTAAATTTACATGCAAAAGCATAAATTGAATTTGTCGAGAAAAGAGCAGACAAAAAATATAAAATTTTCTCTTGTTAGTATTTGTATAAAATATACGGGGTATTATAAAAATACCTAAATATATCGAAATTCGAAAATCTTTATGTAAAAACAAATTAAATAAAAATGGTGAAAAAAATCGGACATATATTAATTACTAAGATATTTAAGTCAAATCAACATACCCACCGCTGTGTTGTCAGCGAGCACTTTAAAGTTCATGTTTCTCATTTAGTCAGTAGTAATACACGTTGCTTATTTCCGCCAAAAAATCAAATTATATACTGGTAAAAAGTACTTTAAACACATTACAAGTAATTCGTTTACTAAGGCATCAGTTTATTTTAGCATAAAAAACTAAATTAAAAACAACAATAGCCCAAAAAACTTTACGAGTCGGTTACTTATACGTTCGTTATTTTGGCAACTAAAACATAAAATACTTTATTAGATATAACACAGTTTTTAAATAAAACTTAAGTTATTTCAAATTTTACACAATGATTGTTCTTACTTAATGCGTATGCCAGACCCGAACAACCTGTCAAGCCCTTAAGGTCCGATTGCCCCTCAGGTTCGATCAGCCCGTCATTCCTGAACAGCCTGTCAGCTGTATCTTATTAGGTTAAACTAATAGTGGTTAATGCTTCTTGCAAGTCCCAAGTGGCCTTCCATGTCGGTACAAAATAGAGGACAAATAACGGTTAAAATTAGGAAAAATTTTACAGAAAGTAGTCGCGGACATCGCATCAGAAATTTATAATGGAATTCTATTTATAAATTCCACTACGTAATTCCTTAGGCCATATTTAAAAAATAGAGGATTTGGTTTAACTAACTAACATCAAAGCATTTACTTACTTTATATTTTTTATTCATTAAAAGAAAAAGAAAAATGTTTACTTTTGTGGAATTCATAAAAAGTAGCATTTGCATTAAAACTTAAGGATTTGCTTTAAAACATATGCATCTAATCCAGAGAAACTTCCATAGCAAATATTATTTACTTCGTTAGTTTATACGCACATATGGATTAAGAAAATTAAGTTTGCAGTGCGCAATTAATAATTTTATTTTTTTTTATTTAAATTTTCAAAGGCGGATGTGGTGCAAGTACCCGCAGCTGTACTCCACGTGGGTGCGACTTTCGAACCCTCTAACGGTTTGACGAAATAAACGTGCAGTGGTTAGCCGACCCTTTTATTGGCAAAAACCAGGAAACAAGGAAAGGTGCGCTTTCGCCAGAAAAAAAAATGAAAATATTTTCCATGGCTAATCTGAGCTTCCAGGGCGGTATCGCTAAGGAACTGGGCTGTAAACAGCTTACATTCAAAAACGTCGATAACACTCTTAGTAATATAGTGGACAAGGTAGATGAGTGGATCAAGTTCCTGTCCATCAAAAATGGAATTATGGAAGTGAAATAGGCAGCAAACAAGAATTTTCCGACTGCAATAGAAGCTAATGACTGCACGTATGTTAAAACTGAGAAGCCGTGTCTGTTTGGGAATAAATATGTTAACCGAAAAAATTATGCTAGTATTAATGTTTGAGGCATATGTCATCAAAATTACGTTTTCGTGAATATTGCTCATTTTATTCTTGTCGGTTTTCTTCTTTAGCCTTGTCTTTATGTTACCCCCCTTTTCATGAATGCTTTAAGGGTCATGTCTTTTCCATACAGCTGTCTATACTCTGCAACAACTTTCTTAATAGCTGCTCCGGAAATATTTTTATTCTTTTGGCAATGAACTTACATTTAGATTGCTCGTCAATATTTTGTAACTCTAATTGTTCGTTTGACAGTTCCACGTCACTTGTAACGTTCTTCAATTACAAATAATAAAGAACTTTAACGCCGCACTCTATTTTATTTGAATTATAGGCCAACCAAATGGACATCACTTTAAAAAAACGTATTATGATTTTTTGTAACTGCAAGTTGCAAGTTATTCGATGGCAACATACATACCAACATAACTTGCGCGTGTCGAAAATACCTTTATTTTTTCTTGCGAGGATTTACTTGCAAAGAAAAGGAAAAGATTATAAATATAAAATAAAGAACCACCTTTTTCTTCTAACTGTTCTTGTGAGCTCTACCTTTTACTTACTTACCTTTACCTTTGAAGCAAATACTTAATTTTTATAAATATGACCTATTGTTTAGTCTGTAGCCCACTTCATGATTCCGTCTACTGCGTACTTTTTAGAAAGCAATACCGTTTACCCTGGCATGTAATAGCAAAGAGTGTGCGGATGTGCAAAAGAAGTTACATATTAGCCCAAATAGAACCTATTTCTATTTACTCTACTTCGACTCGCACTTCGCACTTGCACTTTTCTCTTAACGGCGCGGCGTGACCTTTTACACGTTGGTTTTATTAATCACTCAATACTTGCACTTCTCACCTGTTTTGTTGACACTCGACACTTGACACAGTAAAAACATGTTAACTAATCACGTCTCACCTGCACTTGCTACTTAACAGTTTGACCATACAGGATTTAAAAGCTTTACCTTTGGGGTTTCTTTTTTTTAAATTTAAAAATTATTTTACCAGATCAATGTGCTATAGAACATATTAGTAGTCATTTTAAAAGTCAAATAACACTAATACTTTCCCTTTATTATTGCATGGTATTTTTTAAACTTTTAAAATATATTTGTAAAACATTAGGTACTACAAAATATTACTTACTGGCTTAAGGGCTTATAAATAGCACTGAAAAATTTAAATTATGCAGGAGGAAAATATCAAAGAGCAACTAATATTTTTAATTTTTTTTTGCCAATTTTTAAACAATTAAATATATATTTATTAATTTTTTGTCAAGGGAAAAAGAAGATTTTTAAATACTATTTGGCGGATATTAAAATCCTAAGTTTAATTTAGAAACGTCATAAATATTTATTTTTAAAAATAAACCGTTTTTTTTACTTTTAAAAAAATAATCTTAAAATTCAAAGATAACTCTAGAAGTATACCGGATATTTAAAAAAAATATTCATTATTTCTGGATCGCCGTAAACCAGGAAACACTTTAAAAGAATTTTAGAAATAGGGGTGTAATTAGCACTTTTTACTATTTGTTTTAAAATTTCTAAAATTTTATAATAAACAGATAATACATTTTATTTAGCATATTTAAATAGAAAAGTTTGCCCCAATAATATAAATTTTTTTAAAATTTTTAAAAAAGCTTTACTGTAAACGGTGCTATTTTATAAAACTTTATGTATAACTTTGGATTTAAATTTAATATTCTGTTATTACAATCACAAATGTCACTAAAATTAAAAATAATAAAAAAAATTATCAAATAAAATTTAAATAAAATATCTTTTTAGGTTAAACCTATTTTCCTGCATTTGTGAAATTCTTTTGTATTAGGAGTCACATGTTTAAACATAAACTCCTCATAAAATAAACCAAGATTTAAAAGTGTAAGGTTTACTAAAGAGATGGTTATTAGGGCCTCAGTAGATGTAGACTTCAACCGCTGAGGCCAAAATAACTTTCTGTCTTATCCGAAGTGCTGCGAAAATAAACTTTTCTAATGATATTACTTTGAAAATTTTAATGGCAGGTCGTTTATTGAGTATTAGATTTTAATTAGATATATTATGTCGATTTTTTTTTCTTTATGGAGACCTTTATCTAGGTCTAATTATTTTTTAGATGTAGACACTTTTACTAGATAGGTATTGGATACAATGAGGTTTTATATTAGGAATGACTTGTAAAATTAGTATCTTAAAAAATATACCATATGTTTAATTTAAAATATATAATTATTTTGATTAAACATTATAATAGTATTATATATATATATTATATATATATATATATATATAAATATATATTATAATATATATATATATATATATATATATATATATATATATATATATATATATATATATATATATATATATATATATATATATATATATAAAATCAGTATTTGATGACACAATATATCATCCCAAAAACTAAATAAAAGGTTTTAAATAGTTGGTTGTCACCCAGTATATATTTAAAATATTATTTTGCTTTCATATTTTAATGAAATGATAAGCTTATTATATTTTTATAATATTAGTAATTTACTATTAAAGAATATTTTTATAAATTTTCATATTTTTTTAAGGTATTATACCTTCTATCTTAACTTATTATTAAAGTAAAAAATGCGACAACCATATATTTTTTATTCGGAAATCTAATTTAATACCTTAATTATGCTAAAATAATATATTTTTAAATTAATAAAAGTACGTTTACTTGTTTGTGGTTAAAAATTTTGCATTTCAATAAAAATAAGAAAATAAAAATTAAAGAAAAAATACAAAACATAATTTAAGTCTAAAAAAAACTGAGAGTAAAAAATACATTAAATTTCGTTCCAATAAAGATGCAAATTTAGTTTAAAAGAAAGTTCTTTCCGGTTTTTTAAATATACAGAGAATGGCAGAGAACAATTGATTTATTTGCTAAAATCTAGATGAAAGAAAAACTTTGAAGAAAAATTTGTGAAGGACGCTATTCGAATGCATATATGCGATTGGTGTTTTGTAACATTTAAAATTGGGTTGTAATAAATATTTAAGTTAGAATTATTTAGGTTTTCATTTTTAAAATGTTATGATTTTACAATTATCTCTATTAAGGCTTTAATGGGTAAATATTAAATGTTAGTAATTAATTTTAATTTATAAGAAATGGTGATTTCTAGTTTTGCCTTATATACTAAACTGAATTGTAAAAAGTCTTTACTCAAAGCAACTCTTTTAAGGTACAGGGTGATTCTCGATTTTTCTTTTTTTAAAGGTCCTCTTATCATTACAAATAAAACTAATGGTATTTTTGTAAAGCAATTTTTTTCGTAGAAATAAATGCTGTACACAAAGATTTTCTTTGGGTTGTCATTTGTAAGAGTCAACTTTAAATGTTTGAATTGTATTCCCGTTTTTAAAAACATAACAGAAACATGGATGATAAATTTAAACCTGTCAACCGTAAGCTGTTAGGCAGAGTACTTCGATCTCGGGCCCACCTTTAATAATGTCTGCCGGAGTAGTAGACGAAACGTTAGGTAGAAATACCAACCGACCACGGCAAATAAGCCCGAAAAACCCATACAATATAGTTAAAATCGGCCGTAAAAGCTTTTTTTGTAAATTTCCAGTACTTTATATTTATTTAAACCTTAACATGTTTTACCACACAGTGGCTTCGTCAGAAGGTATTTAGGTACTAAAATTACTTTTACAATTTTTGGGTAAATAGTAAATACATCGGTGTAACCTGATCTAGTTAATAAATTATTTGTATTGGAGATAGTTATATCTAAAAGGTTTATTGATTTGTTTTCTTCCTTTTAAATGGTAAATTTAATGTTTGGGTGAATGTTATTTAAAAATATTGATGTCCAATTTAATTGCCGTTCTGAACCTGTAAAAGTTACTAATATGTCATTGACATATCTATACCAATACAGAAAATTACTTGGTAATGTATTGTTATGAATTTTTTATTCTATTTTATTCATAAAGATCTTGGCTAAAAGTGAGCTTAGCGGTTTGCCCATTATTAAACCATTCGAGCTGGTATAAATATTATTAAATTGAAAATAATTTTGTCCTAGACATATGAATATTAGGCTTCATATATCATTTCTTATAATTATATTCACGTTCTTTTTAACTAACAGTTTACCTACTAAGTATACAGTCTCTTTTAACGGAATGCTGGAAAATAGGTTAGACACGTCAAAATATACTAACTTTTCATTTGAAGGTAGTTGAATATTTTAAAATTTTTCTATCAATTCATAGGAATTTTCGATACTGTATTTTGGACTAAAGTAACAGTAATTTTTTAATTAGATTTATTAACAGTTTCGAGTTTTTGTATGAAGGTGAGGTGACAAAGAAAACAATAGGTCTTATAGGGTAGTTATCTTTATGTAATTTTATAAGAGAATATAATTTAGGTGGTTGGGGATTCATAATAAAATATTTGTATTTTTCAGATGGATTATTAATTCTTTTGTTGTTGGTTGTTGCTAATTTTATGATTTGGTTAAACTTCGGTGGAATCTTTCTATATTATTTTATATTTATTTGGATTTAAAAAATTAATAGCTTTTTTTGATAATTCCTATTATTTAACACTACAACTGTATTTCCCTTGTCAGCGCTTGTAAATACCAAATTATTAGACCTTATTTTAGGTTGAATAAAATTTAAATTAAGTGCATCTTGATGGTTAGATTTACTATATTTTTAACCTCCTTTCTTAATAAAATTTGCGGCTTAATATTTAACTTTTTTTGAAATATTTGAATTGTTTATAATTAATTCAGTTTCCACTTCTAAAATTTATAAATTTTTTGTACTGTTTTTTAAATCTAGGTTAAACTTAAAACCATTAGTAATTAAATTAGTTTCTTTCCCAGTAAATTGAGTGGTAGAAAGGTTTAAAAAGTTTATCCTTATAAGAAAGATTAGTTAAATTTGGTTTGTTAGAAATTAAAGACTTAAGGTTACAACTCTGAATTTTGTACTTTTTATCTACTAAATCCCTAATCTGATTTTATTTATTTTATTCTAAATTATGAAATTCGATTGAATAAAGTCTGAAAGTGAGTTCTGAGTGGATTACCTTAATATAAATGCTAACGGTGTCTATCTTACTGTACTGGATCTTCATATCTTCTTTAAGCCATTTTTTCCTTTCCTGTTCTATTCCGGATGGTGCAGGTTTATTTATGTTGTTGGTTTTAAATTGTATGTATTTTAAAAATACAATATATTTTAAGCACGTGCACACCATAAAAGTAGTTTTAAGTACCACAGAGCCAAGAAGCTAGTATTAGCTTGTTTTAAATAGTTAACAGATTCGGCTGTTGCTTGCTAAAAATTCATTTAAACACAGTATCTTAAACAAACTTACTATTTATTTTGCAAATTTTCACCAATTTATTTTTATATAAACCTTAACATGTCCCACCACACAGTGGCTGGTCAGAAGATATTTAAGTAACAAAATTACTTTTACTCTTATTGAGTAAATGGTAAATATATCGATGTTACCTAATCTAGTTAATCAAATTATTATTAGAAATTGTGGATCTCATTGAAAAACCCGATTTAAAATATTACTTCGACAAAAGGGGTAAAACTTTTAAAACAAAAAGTCTTAGGGTAGCATTTAAAACTAAGAAATCGCTAGCCAAAATATCAAAAACAATAAAGATGGAGATAAAGAAAATAATAGCTCGGACGTATTCAAAATTAATTATGGTGCATGCCCAAAAGCTTGCATTGGTGAAACAGAAAGAAATTTCAAAACACGTCTAAAACAACACAATTTCAGCTATATAAACTCAAAAACAAATTCGACTTATGCTAATCACTTATTACAAGAGAATCATAATTTTAATGAAAATTTTAAAGCCTTACATATTACAGACAAAGAAAAAAATAAATTTATAAGAAACCCTAGAAGTTATATACTAAACTGAATAACCAAGTGGATCTTGGCAGTTCCCCATTATTAAACCTTTTTGTAATTAACTGAAAATCCTCAATAATAATTTTATTAACTAGATCAGGTAACACGGATAGATTTACTATTTACCCAAAAATTGTAAAAGTAATTTTAGTACCTAAAGATTTTCTGACAAAGTTACTGTGTGGTAAAACATGTTAAGGTTTCAATAAAAATAAGTTAGTGAAAATTTGCATAAAAAAAGAGTTTTTGTTTAACACAATGTGCTACAATGAATTTCCATCAAGCAATAGCCGAATCTGTCAAGTATATAATTTTTTCTTAAAATATGTTTAAATTTTACACAAAATCGACTTTTTTATATTTATTGATTGCATTTTAGTATTAATATTTAAATTATTACATTATATTTGCAAATATAACTAAATTTTCGTCAGTATGTTGACTGCTGATGACGTTTGTTAAATTATTTGTATTTATTCTAATGTCATTTTCAATTTGAAAAAATGGTCAAGTACCTGCTCGAAATGCATTTAATTAAGAGTAAGAATAACTAACTGTCAATAACGCCTCCTGAGATAAGAGATGAGACCTGACACAAGATGTGAAATTAAATCTATTACCGGATAAGTCAAGAATATATATGACACACCTACTATATTATTATAGATTAGGGAATATAGACAGAAGAAAAATGTAGGATCTTTATCTGAAAATGTATTGATTACCTATTTTTTCGATCTTCTAAAAAAAAATGAAGGCTTGAATGTCTACCTATTCGATGTTTAAAGTTACCCTAAACATAAAATATAACAATAATTTGAAAAACTATCTGAAGTTACAAGCTTTTTTGAAACGGCAGTCAGATTGTATTTAAGCACGAAAGTAGAAATAAACTTAAAATTATCTGTTACGGATTAAAAAACTATTTTTTAATTTATATTTTAGGTCGTATGTACTTATTTGTTGCAGTAGCTGGGGCTTGTAGTTGTATTGTTATAAAACAAGTTTTATTTTTTATATCTTGGGGCAGTCTAACAAAGCTAAGGTCTAGGTGGTAACGTATTAGGAGAGTTCACGAAGGCTGAAGGCTAAGTAGTAACGTATCATGGGTGTCTTAAGTGTGGTAAGAGGGAGATTATTCACACGAAACTTAAATATTTGGAGATTTGGAGGAAAGGGAAAAACTTCTGCGGGTAGCAGGTTTCATATTCTGGATACTCTAGAAATGAAGGAACAAAGAAATTGAGAAGTCCTGAGCCTCTCTAGTTAAGCCATCAAAGAATGCATGAAAGAAGCACCACGGTGTTTTGGGATCTGCCACAGAAGTAATTATACCCATCAACTCCTTGGAACCGAAGTCATCAAAATACCTATAAAAGAGCTATAGATCCCCTACAGCCCCTCGGTGTTTGTCAAGAGAGGAAAGCTTTTCTGTAGGGGTAGGATCAGAAATAAGACGAACAGATCTTCTCTAAACTAATTCAAGAATTCTATGAGATGTAGGAGACGCCATTCTCCAAACATAAAAACAACATACTAAAGAGGGTCTGATTTGGGATACATACAGAGTATACATATTAGAAGAAGAGAAATACTTTTGACTTGAAAGAAAAATCCAAGCAATTTTAGCCTCATGATTGGATGTAATATGTTTGTGACGGTTAAGGTTATTTTTAAAAGTAACGCCTACAGGATTAAATTACTTTTTTTTTGGCCGCTCTTATTTAACGAATGAGAATTGGCGCGGCAGCATTAAACTATGCAAGATTTTTGGCGCCCCAATCCAAGAATAGTTTAAGGTTATGTAAAAGAGTTATCTACATTGACCTCTTTTTATTTTCCAAATCAGGCTTATAGACTGGCTTAAGAAATTGAATGTTAGAGTGAAGGGTACTATCGTCAGCAAAACTATGTATAGAACTAATTTTGAAGGAGAGTAGATTGTTAAGGTGAAGAAGAAACCGGGTTGGTGCCAGAACTAAACCCCGGGACACTCCAGCATTAATTTGGTAGAAAATGGAAAAATGACCATCCAAAATAACTCATATACGTCGATTGGTAAGGAAACTGGAGAGCCAAGAACAAATCTTAGGTTATAGACTGTAAAAAGAAAGTTTGTAAAGGAGCAAAGATTAGTGATTCACCAAAAAACTCAAGGGATTGTGTGAGACAAAGAAAAGATTAGCAGTGATGGAACCTATACTGTCTGTCATGTAAAATTTTGTGTTTTTCCAAATACTTTAAGGTTTGCGAAGTAATAATTTTTTTCATTACCTTACCAACAAATAATGCAAAAAGAGATATAGATATATAGATAGAAGGGAGAGTTTTGCATCCTTCTTGGAAACAGGTTGCTTACGTGCAGCTTTTCCGCTCTCCGGAAAAATGCCAGTGTCGTAAGAAACTCGAAAGAGTCGAGTATGAAATCCAACTAGGACGATTTTTTTAAATTAAAATATGAAATAAGAATACGATTGATTTGTTTAACTTTAAAAATGATTTTAGACATTTTATAAGAAATAGGGAAAACTGTTGGAAGAGGATGGTTAATCAAGGGTGGAATTGTCAGCAAATTGTTTGACAATTAGTTTGGCTTTTACTTTTAAGGTTTCTGTGTATTTTTAAATTTAAAACTTTACTATTTTGTGTAAACCTATTGTCATTATTAATTAAAATTACCTGTTTGATTTCAATTATTGCCTGGAATGTTGCATAGCAATTGAATTGGTTATTTGAGAAATCCCGTAAGTCCATATTTTAGCCAAAGTGACATTTAAGCATTTTTAAAAATTTAAATTGTAGACGCATCGATTTACAGAGAAAAGCCGCTTGTTACAATAGAACTTAAAGTTAAAATAAATATGAACGTCGGCTATTTATTTGAGAAAACCCATAATACAGGAGTTACGGTGTTTCTCAAATGAAAGTGCTTGCGATGTGTTTTTTGGATTTGTGGGGTTTTTCGAATGACCGATTCGATTCCTATGTCATTGCTTATTTAGAAAAATGGTCAAGTAGCTATTCGAATTGCATCTTATTAAAAATGAGGATGAGTAACTGTCATTAACACAACCTGTAATAAGAAATCTGGCGCGAGATGTAAAATTGAATCCATGACCGGATAAGTCAAGAACTGTATATTAACACACATATAGCACATTCATTGAATATAGATGTAGAAGAAAAATGTAGAAACTTTTTCTGAAAATGTACTGACTGCCTATTTTCTTGATCTTTCAAGGAAAGCCTTTAACGTTGTGGTTTACCCATTCCATGTTAAAGGCTACCCTAAACATAAAAAATAACATTGATTTGGAAAACTATCTGAAGTAACGATTTTTTGAAACGGCAATCAGATGGTTTCCATGCAAGCAAATCCCGAGTTCAGCGGCCCCTGATAAACTATATTTGATCGCGAAGGAGAAAAATACTGAAAATTCGCTGTTATGGATAAAAAACTATTTATTTAATTTATATTTTAGGTTGTGTTTACTTATTGTCGCCGGATGGACTAAAAAGGAATCTTAAGTAACAAAAAAGAATAGAAATATAAATAATAGGATATGATATAACTTTGTAGAGTAATATGAAGTAAATAGAAAAGCATAAAAACAAGGTAAAATGACTTAAAAAGATAATCACTTTCACAGGCCTCGGAGCGTAAATACACAGTATCGTGTAAAGCCCTAAAAAGTTATGGTTTTTCAAAAATATGACAAAACTATAATATAGAACTTCATAAATAATTTTCCGGTAAAATAACTTAATAAATACAGAGTATTTCAAAATTATGAACCAAATAAAGAACACTATACAGATAAAAATGGCCAAAAACAAGACGTGGCTTATTTTCAATTTTATTAGAGGTTAGTTAGATTAGGTATTAGGATAGGTTAGTATAGAACAAATTAGGTCTATATGGAAAGATTAAAACCATAAGAACTTTGTTAGTGGTAGAACTTTGTTAAGTGGTAAAAGAAAAGTGACAAAAATCAGAAAGTGACAGTATATAGAATTTTGATAAAATACTATTAGCGCGAATAGCAAAATCGTCAAAATAAAACTTAAAAGATGTAAAAAAGCATGGTCCTTATGAATTTAAAAAGACGTATAACAAAAAACTGGAAATTAAATCATAAAGTAATAAAGAAAGTATATGGTATGAAATCAATGTATTATAGGGGTCATTGAACCCTGATTATAAGGTTAATATTGTAATTTAGTATTTAAAATTAGTGCCACAAGAAGTATAAAATTATGTTTTAAAGTTAAGAAATATTAGTTTATAGGAAAAACCGAAAGTTTATTTTAAAATGGAAAATTATAGAAAGTCACGTAGAGAAATTTTATATGCACCAACAACTTTATTACTAAATTGCAATATGAAAATAAATATAAAACCTATCTTTATTTATATCATTTGAAACGCAAATAAATATATTAGATTTTGGCATTTATTACAAAAGCTTATATATGAAAACAAAGACAGGATTTGGACATAAAATCTAAATTTCCTTAAACATTTATTGCCAAAATGACCCAAAAATCGATCTAGTTACCTACGGGGGAAGCCATGTTTATCAAATTTTATTTAACTGTCTGTGCCAGTATATAAGGCAGACACCCCCGAAAATCGAGGAAGTTGCTTTCTGAAGGTGCTAGTAGAAACCTCGCGCATTGTCTTTCCAAAAAACAGTTAAACCCCAGTAAATTTGAGAAAGAAAAAGGAAACATAACCTTAATTTCGACAAAGTGTTTTTCAAGTTAAAATTTCAAAGTTAAATAAATTTAATTAAAAAATTTGGGGAAAAACAAAAATCTATAATAAATTAAATAATACTCTACCTGTTTCAAAAACCGATTGTTCAAATTGGTCGATTAAACAACAAAAAAAAATCAGTGACACATGGTAATCCAACTGAAAGGGTACCAAAGCTGAATAACCAGAGGAAAAGCAGTATTCCAGACAGGTACCAGCCTTCCAATAGACTTTTGGTTACATAGTAATCCTGTTATACATATCCTTTTGGTAAATAACAAAATTCACAAACACAATTTTGCTAAACCGAGGTCAAAATAGTTTAAAAAAAATTGGTTAGGTTTAATATATTGTATTGCATTAAAAGAAGAAAAACAGGAACGTCTTTAGCCGTATGAAAACAAGTGTTTTGAGCGTATAATGGGTGTTATGTTTAACAATGTATTTATATAATATTATATTTTAATATAATATATATAATAATATATAATATATATATATATATATATATATATATATATATATATATATATATTATATATTATATATATATGTATAAGCGTCTTTGATGTTGTTTTAGCTCAAATTAAACATGAATGATACTCTTTAATAGCTGGTGGTATTGGATAACATAATCCAACATGGCGATTCCAATATGGCGGCCAGAAATGTATAAAAATACCAAAAATAAGCAAAATAAATATTTTTTAAGGATAATAGTAAACTGTTATTTTCACTACACTGAAGTGTGATTTCGTTTCAAAATATAAGTCCATCAAGTGCTAAAGCACAACCAAAGAAAAAAATATAAAAAAGTGTGGAATATTACCCTAAAACCGTTGCGTTTTATTATGTACTTAACCTTAATAGTAATGGTAAAGTACTTTCTGTTAGCTTTTTGAAACTTTTTCTGATAAAAAATATTAGATCAAACATAATACCTGACTTTCCTAGAACAATTTGTTATATGGAAATTGTCTTTCAATATATATTGATCCATATTTCATGCAAATTGTATGTTTCAAATCGGGGCTTTTATGTTCAGTTTCCAACGCTTTATAATAATTTGAACCGGATTTCTGCCTTTAGACTTTGATGATCGGAAATATCGAGCGTGTACTAGAAGTAACGATAAAATTTTATGTTTTTAGAATTCAGAGTTTAACTTTTGGAAACTTTTAAAATCGGAGTAGTAGTAATTTGATTTTATTTTATTGGATTTTACATTTTGACTGATTACAATTAAATTTATTTATTATGCAGCTCTATGTGCTAATTATTTTTTTTGTTTTGTCAAAACGATTTACAATGGAAAATTTCATATTTGGCGTCCAAAGAATCAATTTCTACATACTTGATACATGTTGTTTTGGTTTGAAACTTTGTACGAGTTACTCTCAAATCAACATTAGGACTTTTTTCCAAGTTGATTGCCTAAACGAAAATTGAGAAACGATATTCAAAATGTAATAAGAAACGATCGCGAAATATCTGTAACTATCTAGGATTAATTGGCATAATGATTTAAACCTTAAAAGGACTGATATTAACACCATTATTAGGACTTTTTTTTTAAATATGATTAATAGACCAAATTAATAAATAAACATTTTTGATCACTTATAATTTTCGTTAGATATTGTTTAAACTTCCCTGGTAAACCAAGGAAATTGTAAAAATACGCTTTTATCTCTAAAAAACTTGTCATAAGAAAAAACCTGAAAATTGATGCTTCTAATAAAAATTATTCCGTAATAAATTATTTTTAATAAAGAATATAAAAATATTCCTTAAATGTATCCTGGTTATAACAAAAGAAATAATAATTGTGTTTGATTTGAAATTCTAAGGCAAAATGTCTTTAAAATACTGGTTTTTGTCAGATTTTTTAAAGGCCACTTATATCGCTTTGCTTCCATTTTTCACTTGAATTGATAAGCATATTGTTCAGAAGCTATTAGTATTTTTAACCTCAAGTTATTATCGTAATTACCCATTTCAACCATACCATCAGTAAATCAGTGTGACTCTGTTTTAAATGGATGGCCCTTCTTACAGTTTTTTCCATTTGGTATTATTGTTGAAAAGTGCCTGTTAAAATAATAGCATGAATTTATGTTATCTAAGCACATTAAGGCGGTTCCAGACACTGCGTACACTCGCAAAATATACAAATGTTTACAAATAGCATAGGCATTCCCTTATCCTTCCACACAATTTGGTGAATATTTAGCTTTGGGTGCCTTTGGATACACTGCAATAAACTTTCTTTCGTTTGTACGACGTGTTTGTATGAAATATAAAAACATGGGAAAAAGGATTGGTCTTTCTTTGCTTCGTTCTATGAGGAATGTTCGGCAAAAGCGTGCAAAGTTGTTCTCCCATCAAAGGATTCCGTATGCTGAAGGTTCGTGGATTTTAGTGTCTGGGACCGCCTTATTAAGTAAATTTTTTATCTGTCGGTAATTTTTAATCATTACCATATTCTTTAAGAACAAGTTTCACAGCCTGAATATGATTCTCATAAACCTCCAAAACTGATTGGGGTGGCAAGTATACACAGCTAAAAAAATAATATCACCAACCTTAACTTTAACAAAAATATGTTCCACATTAGAATTTTCCAATGGTATGACACATGAATCCAAAATCTTACTTACAGCTATAACTACACCACCATCACGCTTTTTATCACTTGAAATACTATCCCTGTCTCTACAGTACATTCAAGAGAAATCACAGAACACTTTAGTGTCACTAATATCTGGAGTAAGCCAGCTTTCCGTCAACAAGATGACATCATGCACTGATGAAAAGGATGCCAAAAATATTTCCTTTAGTTTAGTTCGTAACCCACGCACATTCTGATACCATAATGCCAAGTGATCCACGGCCAAGCGTCTGAAGTTTAATCGTTTTTTGGATCAGAATTAGACCTATTATTTGTAGCTCAAACAGCACCCTTTGATATATATGGAGTACCATTCTTGTATCGTATTACCAGGTTTTTCTCACCATTTGCCAGCCTTTCATTCAACTCTTGGTACAGCTCCTTAATGAACTTGCGCTGCATTTCTGTAAGGTCGGCTTTAACATAAATGTTGGTTGATTTAAGCCTCCGTTACTGTACTTGAGTCATTAAAAATTACTTTGACGGGTCTGGGTTTGATGTGGCTCTTCCCCACCCTTACAAACCTAAAATCAGGAGATGGAGTAATCTCCAACTTCTCCAAAATTTCTGAAACATGTTCTTCATCGTATTTTAATTTTTTTCAGTGGTTGTTTTAGACTTGCTTTCCAAAATATTGAACATCATAATATTCTTCGCTCTAAAGGTTCTTTTTTGAATTTCCAGAATCGTATTATTATTTTCCGGAGCTGTAAGCTCGATGTCTTTCTCATCTGGTTTGTCTTGTGCTGTTGAGTTACCATCAATTATTAAATCAAGTTGGCTCTTTAATACTGCGACCTCACTTTCCAAGGATTCGATTCTTTCATCCCTTGCTTGCTGAGATACCTTGAAGTCATCCAAACAGCCTGGATATTATTTTTTTGTTTAAGAAGGAGGTTTACTATAAGAGAAACCACAGAAATAACGGCCTTATTACTATTTTTAATTTTATTGTTACCTCACTGTCAGTTGTCGTTACTAAACCATTGTCCGTGTCACTTAGTCCAGAAGTTAAAAGACCCGAATAAGCCGCTTGTTTTTCACAGGAGGTAGAGAGTCACTACCTATTCCGACCGAAATTCTCCTTACCCCAACTTTTTAACAGGATGAACATTCCCAATTTTAAGACTTGGTTCTTCGAAACACAGCCCAGATTTTACCATATTCCGCCTTAGAAAGCACCAAAGAACCCTTATGCAACCAAGAGCAACATGAAGAGCACTCTATAGAAGCCTGATACTCTTTTACTTCACGATCACAGATCGAGCAAACACACGCGGCAGCCATACTTTTTTATATTCTCTTTTTTATATTTTATTGTTAAACTTTTTAGATCAGACCATGCTCTAAGGCGCAGAAAAATTTTTATCACTAGAAAGCTACTCAGATTATCCATCGCAACCTTCGAGTATAAACTGCTAGAGGCAGTCTTGCAACTGGACCTTGCAAACAATGTGCGTAAGAGAGAAAGAAGAATAAGAGTACAACATTTCTCTTTCGCTCTTTGTGCTGAGTAGTCGGCTTGGAATCATATATACTGTGCCGATCAATCAGCATTTCGAGAGGGTATATACTCCTAACCTAAGAGTATAACTTTTCTATCTATCTCTACGTGCTAAGTATCCTTTTTAGTATTTTGTCTACTACAAGAGGTCTACCTGAATGTTAAAGAAACATTTAAGAAGTTAGGTTCGAGTAAAAATATCGACATTTTGGATTTTGGGAGGTTAGGATGTTAGATCAATATTTGTTACTACGTTTCCAATAAAGCGTATAGATGTCGTAAGTAGTAAAGTGGAAAAATGCTGAAAAAAGAATTCTTTAATAAAACTTTTCCTTGTTCTGTTAAAAGAAAAGAACGTCTTATTTTATTAAAAGTAGAAATATAAAATGACTTTGTTTAAATGCCAAACCTATTTTTATTATATTCCGTGCAAGGTAATTATTTAAAAAAATATATTTTTAATAGTTTTGTTTATAGTACCCTTTTTATGAAACAACTGGAGAAGTGTAGCGGGATGAGGGCAGGCAAATAAAACCACTATTGTATAATTATCCCAACGTTTCGTGGCTGGATTGCCACTTTATCAAGGGCCTATAATTAGAAAAAGACACATTAAAAGACTGGTATATGAACCTAATATCTTTAACATCAAAAAGCACTAAAACATATTATGAGGCAAAAAGGCCGGAAGAACAACCCTAAGTCACTCATATCCATGAAAATCAGCAATAAAAAGATTTTTAAGTTAAATTATTCAAAATCATAAAACTTTCGAAAAACAAAATATATACATTCTGTTTTTCTTATAAAAACTTTACACGACTAGACAAGAACAAACCAAGAAAAAAAATTAAAAAAATAAAAAAATTAAGTATAAACATTTATTAGGATTCGAACTCGGGACCTCTGGCTTTGGGACTTATAATCGTATCCCCAGAGCTAGGGCACCTATAAATAATTTTCTTAAAATATATTAAATATAAAACAAAAAAAAAATAAATACTTTAAGAACAATTGGTAGAGCTGAATTCCAAAGACCATGCGACAGGGCAAAGCCCCCGTCCTTATGCCAAAACGTCAACACAAAAATCAACATCACATAAAGATTAAAAATTAAAAAACCACAGTTACAACATTAAAATTAATAATTAGATACACCTACCAATACTCTACGAGGTCCTTATGCCGTTAAACAAATTAATATTCAATTTTGAAAAATAAGAAAGTTCCATATTATGAGGAAAACCACACTAGCTGCACAAAAATTTTGTCAAAATAAGTTTTTAAAAATAAACAATTTTAACAGCTGTCAATGGGAACTTCTTAAAGTTGGTTTAAATAAAGGTATCGACAGTTGTTTTACAAAACTTTTCCCAAGGCACTCACAAAGTTTGGCAGTTGCATGTTGCATCCACTAACATTCCTATATGTACATGTAATAAAAAGTAAGCTTATACACAAAAAAAAAAACGAAAGTCAAAAATACTTTATAATCATGTAGATGTTCTCTTAATTGCTTTGTTGAAATTGTGCTCTATATTTATTTAAAATCGCAGAATACGAAACACCCAAATCATTGGTATCAGTCCTAAAATTTATTGAATTGTTCAATTTAATATATATCATTTCACTGATATTACGCTTTAAATAATTGTTTCTCTGTCAAAAATAATTAGTTATTAAAATCGAACTCATGCCCTGTATTTTTATGGTGAAGGCTTAGAGCAGTAACTCGGCTTTATCCTGTTTCCGGCAGTCATTCATATGTTGTTTGATGCGTTCTCGTAAGTATTGTCTTGTTTGACCTATGTAGTAGGTGTTTTCACATCCTTGCAAGGTATACCATATACCACATACGACAATATTCGTCAGGAAGTTTGTCTTTTTAATTTAGTAAACAAATTGTTCACAGTTTTAACGTTATAAAAAGCTAGTTGGCAATTACTGTCCTTGAAGAGGTTATTAATTTTGTTGGATAGAGTAGGTATAAATGGAAATTTAAAATATTGTTTATCTTCGTGAACATTATTGAGTTGTTTGATGATATTTTATTTTATAACGGATTATTATTCTATTCACAAAGCTACCTGGATAGTTATTGTTATGTAGAATTTCTTGATTAAAATTATATTCTGATCATAAAAGTCTCATGCGACAGGCACAGGACCGATATAGTAGATTAGTTACCGTTGCTACCTTTTAGATGTTGGATGTTAGAATGAAAATTTAAGACTCTACCTGAACTAGTAGGTTTAACATACCAGTTAGTCAAATATGACCGTCATTTTTCCTATGCACTGTAATATCTAAGAATGGAATCCTACCTCCACTTCAGTCTCCATTGTAAACTGTAGTTTCGGATGGTATTGATTAAAAAATGGTAGAATGTCATGAAGACTGTCTCGAGGAACAGATGCCAAGGTGTCATCAACATATAGTTTTATGAACCCCATGTCAAACGGTAAGTCAGCTGAAACTGACTCGATTAAATCATTCATTACAAAATTTGCAATGACTGGGCTAGCTGGTTTCCATAGCACTACCCCACCATTGTCAATTTGCAGCAAATAGAATTTATATTTTAAATTTGTATGAAAAAATACTCAAAAGTAAATTTGTTACAAATATTCCTAACATGTTAGTATCAAACATAATTCGTAAAAATGGCGTTTATATTTAAGTTGCTTTTATACGGATATTCCATCCTAAGGAGTTGTTCATGCGTATGTTGAGCTTCTGCTTTGACTCTAGTTACTTTTTATTTAATAGTAAATTCTATGCTCAAATTGAGGGTAGTGCTATGGGAAACCCAACTAGCCCAGTCATTGCAAATTTTGTAATGAATGATTTAATCGAGTCAGTTTCAGCTGTCTTACCGTTTGACATGGGGTTCATAAAACTATATGTTGATGACACCTTGGCATCTGTTCCTCGAGACAGTCTTCATGACATTCTACCATTTTTTAATCAATACCATCCGAAACTACAGTTTACAATGGAGACTGAAGTGGAGGGTAGGATTCCATTCTTAGATATTACAGTGCATAGGAAAAATGACGGTCATATTCTGACTAACTGGTATGTTAAACCTACTAGTTCAGGTAGTGTCTTAAATTTTCATTCTAACCATCCAACATCTCAAAAGGTAGCAACGGTAACTAATCTACTATATCGGTCCTGTGCCCTGTCGCATGAGACTTTTTATGATCAGAATATAATTTTAATCAAAGAAATTCTACATAACAATAACTATCCAGGTAGCTTTGTGAATAGAATAATCCGTTATAAAAATAAAATATCATCAAACAACTCCAATAATGTTCACGAAGATAAACAATATTTTAAATTTCCATTTATACCTACTCTATCCAACAAAATTAATAACCTCTTCAAGGACAGTAATTGCCAACTAGCTTTTTATAACGTTAAAACTGTGAACAATTTGTTTACTAAATTAAAAGACAAACTTCCTGACGAATATCTGTCGTATGTGGTATATGGTATACCTTGCAAAGGATGTGAAAACACCTACTACATAGGTCAAACAAGACAATACTTACGAGAACGCATCAAACAACATATGAATGACTGCCGGAAACAGGATAAAGCCGAGGTTACTGCTCTAAGCCTTCACCATAAAAATACAGGGCATGAGTTCGATTTTAATAACGTAATTATTTTTGACAGAGAACACAATTATTTAAAGCGTAATATCGGTGAAATGATATATATTAAATTGAACAATTCAATAAATTTTAGGACTGATACCAATGATTTGGGTGTTTCGTATTCTGCGATTTTAAATAAATATAGAGCACAATTTCAACAAAGCTTAATTAAGAGAACATCTACATGATTATAAAGTATTTGTTGACTTTCGTTTTTTTTTTTGTGTATAAGCTTACTTTTTATTACATGTACATATAGGAATGTTAGTGGATGCAACATGCAACTGCCAAACTTTGTGAGGTGCCTTGGGAAAAGTTTTGTAAAACAACTGTCGATACCTTTATTATAAACCAACTTTAGAGAAGTTCCCATTGACAGCTGTTAAAATTGTTTATTTTTAAAAAACTTATTTTGACAAGAATTTTTGTGCAGCTAGTGTGGTTTTTCCTCATAATATGGAACTTTCTTATTTTTCAAAATTGAATATTAATTTGTTTAACGGCATAAGGACCTCGTAGAGTATTGGTAGGTGTATCTAATTATTAATTTTAATGTTGTAACTGTGGTTTTTAATTTTTAATCTTTATGTGATGTTGATTTTTGTGTTGACGTTTTGGCATAAGGACGGGGGCTTTGCCCTGTCGCATGGTCTTTGGAATTCAGCTCTGCCAATTGTTCTTAAAGTATTTATTTTTTTTTTGTTTTATATTTAATATATTTTAAGAAAAATTATTTATAGGTGCCCTAGCCTGGGGATACGATTATAAGTCCAAAGCCAGAGGTCCCGAGTTCGAATCTAATAAATGTTTATACTTATTTTAATTTTTTAATTTTTTTTTTAAATTTTTTTTCTTGGTTTGTTCTTGTCTAGTCTGTAAAGTTTTTTATAAGAAAAAACAGAATGTATATATTTTGTTTTTCGAAAGTTTTATGATTTTGAATAATTTAACTTAAAAATCTTTTTATTGCTGATTTTCATGGATATGAGTGACTTAGGGTTGTTCTTCCGGCCTTTTGCCTCATAATATGTTTTAGTGCTTTTTGATGTTAAAGATATTAGGTTCATATACCAGTCTTTTAATGTGTCTTTTCTAATTATAGGCCCTTGATAAAGTGGCAATCCAGCCACGAAACGTTGGGATAATTATACAATAGTGGTTTTATTTGCCTGCCCTCATCCCGCCACACTTCTTTAGCGAAATACAATTACACTTTTTGAAAGAGCTCGGTTTTCTAATAACGCAAATTTCTAGAAATATTTCGAGCAGAACTAATTAAGAAG
The DNA here is from genome assembly GCA_019359885.1 of Listronotus oregonensis. NCBI lineage: Eukaryota > Metazoa > Arthropoda > Insecta > Coleoptera > Curculionidae > Listronotus > Listronotus oregonensis. The sequence continues at coordinate 31,683 of JAHBCN010000807.1, read as the reverse complement.
ACATTTGGTTTAGTCATTATAAAATAATTTACTAGATGATAAAATATAAATGGGTGTCAAAATATACATTTTAGTATATCATAAAAGCTACTATGCTTAAAAGATACCCAATCTCAAATAAAAATAAAAAAATATCTTAAATGTAAGAAAATGAAGTGAAGTGAAATGAACCTAACATTTTTAAGAAAAATATTTAGATTAATATTTTAATGTCAGAGGTAGAGATACCTAAGTAAATCTTTATGTTCTTGATGGGAAATATCTTGAAATACAGTTTCTTTACAAGTATTATATATTGGATATTTAAGTAAAACACAAAATAAAAATATGTACTTACAAATGGCAAACTTTAACATAACTTACATAGTGGTTTAAACATTTATTGTGTATTTATTTAACGAAAAAAAAAACTAAAACTGCAACCGTAGTGCAGTGATATAATCAAAAATCATCTTTTAAGCTTTCGTACTGCATCCTGTCGGATCAAAATTGATTATGTCTTAATGACATTTTCCTAGACATTTAAAAAGTTGTGGAATATCCTCAAGACTAAGTCACATATTTTCTTTATTATTTTTATCTTTTGTTTATGCATTTAATATATTATATATTTTATTTTAATATTTTATATATATATATATATATATATATATATATATATATATATATATATATATATATATATATATATATATATATATATATATATATATATATATAAATATTCAGAACCAGGTGGTTATTGGGGGTGCAGTCATAAAATTAATGGCCAATTTTAAAGATGAATTCTTTATTAAGTTTGTCAAGCTTTCAAGAACCGTTTGTTCCCTTCCTCAGGACATCTGCAAAAACAATTTTAGGTTTTACAAATTATCCCTAAAAAATGTTATGTAAAGTTATCTTACCAATGCGAATTTCTTAATTAAAGAGGAGATTCAAATCAGAAAATGGCAGAAACATCATACTCAAAAGTCAGACATAAGATGGTGTTTTACTTAATTTTTAACTTAAAATATCTAATTACATGGGGAAAATCTTGTTTTAGCAATTTTCTTTAATAGTTACATGGCTGGAAAAAAAACGTAACGGTCTTAACACCATCTTATGTCTGACTTTTGAGTATGATGTTTAATTAAGACTTTTTTTTCGCATTGGTAAGATAACCTTTACATAACATATTTTAGGGATAATTGTAAAACCTAAAATTGTTTTTGCAGATGCCCTTTGAGGAAGGGAACAAACTGTTCTGAAAGCTTGACAAACTCAATAAAGAATTCATCTTTAAAATTGGCCATTCATTTTATGACTGACCCCCAATAACCTCCTGGTTTTGAATATTTTTTCTTAATATATATATATATATATATATATATATATATATATATATATATATATATATATATATATATATATATATATATATATATATATATATATATATATATATATATATATATATATATATATATATATATATATATATATATATATATATATATAATAAAAACTGCACTCTCACGGTTTAATTTTAATTGATCAACTCAAGTGCATTAACAACATTTAAATGAAAATAACTGTGAGAACCTAAGTTTTCATTTAATACGGGATATTTTCGGGCATGCAGATTTAAACAGTAATATTGGCATTCTTGCGAAATTTTCAACTTTTGCGCTACATGTAATGTTTTTGTTGTTTTAAATAAAGCTTACTATTTATTTTTATTGCATTGGAAGTATTAAATTTAGGCAGATTTTATATTATAAAAATTTTCTTCCACCTAGTGACTTAGATATGTCATCATCGCATGTTTATTAAACATTGTCAATATTACTGTTTCATTCTTCATAGCCAAAAACCCGTGGGGATGGAATTTTTTAAAACCAAGATATTTAAGCGCTACGGTACTAAAATTTTACAAATTTAAGGTTTTATTGGCATGCCCAATCAGTTGCAATAAAAATAAATGAGACATTCCAATTAAGATAACAAGAGATAACGCTGTCGTAAAACTGTAACCTTGGGCAACCATGCTGATATTACTCTTTAATTCCGCATGCCTAAAAACCCCCAAATACATAATTTTGTAAATGCAGCTTTAGGGGTTTCACTACTAATTGCACCTCATACCATGACACTGCCGAAGGTAGAGGGTCTACGTGATAAAATAATTTCATCTTTTTGAAGATCACGAAAATAATAGCTAAAACCATCAGGACCGTCTAGATAAAAAATTTTCTCATCGAAAAAAAATACATTTTCCACTCATTTGTCCATGCCATATAGGATCATCCAAATGCCGAGCATCACGATGTTTAGCTGTAAGGACGGGTTTTCTTCTTTCAAATAAAGCCTGCAGCTTGTTTAGGTATAAATTAACTTTAACTTGTTTTATTCACCCATATTAATATGCTTATTATAAAGATAAGTACTTTTTTATTTATTATAAAAATGTCTTAAGTTAGATTTCAAAAGTACTTTCGTTTGCTCTAACAATTCCTTAACATTTAATTTTATCTAACTAGTGATGCTTACGTCTTAAATAAATCCAGAAGAAAGTGGCTTTGTTGTTTTCATAAGACTTTTCTCATTAAAACGTATACGAAAACTTTAGTCCTTTGTTAAATTCATCTGTAATAATATTATTTTTCTCTTAACTCAACACTTTACTTGCTTATTTTCTTTATGTTTATAAATGGTTAATTTTGTTAATTAGGTCCTTTATAATGTTTAATACTACCAATTATTTTATTGCTTGTTTATTTATGCAAACCGACAACCACTAAGTCCGTATGCGTAAAAAACTTTTTTAATCAAACTGTAGCAAAATTTGTTTTAATTATTGACTCTACATCCTTATAATGATTCTTTAAACATATAATTTAATTTAGGTTAGATTACCAAATTTTAAAAATATACTAAAAGTACCGCATCGTTTAATTGTAATTAAAAACGCTAAAGCGGCATTTACAAAATTTGATATTTGGGGGTTTTTGGGCATGCGGGATTAAAGAGTAATATCAGCATGGTTGCCAAAGTTTACAGTTTTACGCAGTGCGTAATTCTTTTGTTATCTTAAATGGAATGTCTTATTTATTTTAATTGCAATTAATAGGGCATGTCAAATTTAATAAGACCTTAAATTTTAAAAATTTTAGTACTATTTGAAACATTGTCGTAGCGTTTAAATATCTTTAAAAACGCTGTTTTAAAAAAATGATTTCTACGGGTTATGGCTATAAAAAAAATTGAACAGTTATATCGGCACTGTTTTATAAACATAAGATGCTGACATATCTAAGTCACTAGTTGGGATAAAGTTTTGAAAATTTAGGATCTTTCTAAAGCTAATACGGACAATTCATTTCAGTAAAAATAAATAGAAAGCTTTATTTAAAACAACAAAAATATTACGTGTAGCGCAAAACTGGGAAATTTCGCAAGAATGCCGATCATTCCGTTCAAATCTCCATGCCCAAAAATAACCCGTAAACAAATAAAAACTTAGGTTCTTACAGTAATTTTCATTTCAATGTCGTTAATCCACTTAAGTTGATCAATTAAAATTGAACCGTGAGAGTGCAGTTATATTTGTGTTTTAAGTAAGAACAACAAATTTGTTACTAAACTGACAATAATAATAATAAAAGCCTTTTTTTGATAATATATGCTCATATTTTTGCGTTTAATCTAAATAATAAAAATAAATAAAACAGTTTATTATATAAAATCATAGTAAAAAGTTAAATTTACTTAAGAAAATAAAAATAGGTGCATATCAGCTTTAATTTTTTGTTCTTCTAGGTAATGGCTAATAATTTGTTAACGAACACATGAATTTTTTGCACACTTCTACCTTGGTTTTTAAATTTTAGTTAATCGTAGTATGTTTATAATTTAAGAATAGTAATAAAAGCGGCAAATCTATAAATTTTATAGAGAAATGGGTTCCTAAGGAATACGATCTCAAATCTTCTAAGGCCGCTTTGCATTGTAAATGTACAATATTTAACGTCAAAAAAAAAATTGCAATAAAAACCCATAATATGAAGTCTACCATATTTTAGTAGAGGTTTTTCTAAGAAAATTAACTCTAACCACCTAAAAAATCTGTTTAAACAATATTGCATATACGTCTTCACTATTCGAAAACGATTATATTTCACATACCCACAATTAAGGAAAATACTACCTTTGAAATTTACAGGCCTATAATTAATTTAAAAAAACCTTTACCCGATATATAACGGATATATCCCTCCAAATACCCTACAATCGGTATCTATAAAAAGTAATGAGAAAATCCTCTTAAAATGCTAAACAATGTGTTAGCTAATATGTCACGGCGAGCTTAACCCACGTTTATTTTCCATAGGGTGAAAGATAGTGTCAACCCCTATAGCCCTTACCAACAATTATTTATACAAGATAAATGGACCTAGCATTTAAAATGTAAATTTAAAAAATACTTTACAAATACAGTAAGAAAAAAAGTTTAAAATTATTAAAGATATAACACAGAAATGTTCAAAAAGTCTTGGGTAATATTTATTGATTGTAACAAGTCAAAATAAATTGGTATGTCTAAATCTTTTTTACAGTTCAAAATTGTATGTGGTAATTGTATGGTGTAAGTAATAAAATCTTAATACCGGTTGTTTCTTGAATGTGGTTCCCTTTATGACATATTTTTGTTTCAAATGGACCTTGCAAAAATATCTCTCTAATAAGAAATAATGTATATGATAATTAGCCACCCTTTTCTAAGGGTAAAACCTTATTAATAGGAAAAATTAAATTAAATGCTAGCTTTTTCAAAAAAAATCTTAGTTTCGTATTTTTTTTATTTAAGTATATAAAGCAGGTCTACCTAGATTTTTCGAGTTCACTTTTAACCAAAACCACCCCTGTAAGGGGGCATATTCATCCCCCAAAATGTAGAAAATCATATACAAATTAAAATTGTTAAAAACAAATTTAGTTGTTTTAGGATATCTTAAATATAATATTTATTACCATAAAACCACCGTTCTAAAATGAAGGGTAAAGACACCCGAATTATCAGGAGAACTAAATAAAATGTTAGCTTATTTAAAAAAAGTTTTAACTTCGTATTTTTTAATCCAAGTGTATAAAACAGCCATTCTTGGATTTTTTGAGTTTACTTTAACCACACCACCCCTACAAGAGGGTACATTTATCCCCTAAAATGTAGAGAATCATATACAAATTTTTACAATTTGTAAAAAAAATATTTAAATGCTTTAGGATATCTTAATTACAATACAAACATAACTTACTGTATAATTCGTAAAGTAGCTATACATTTCAATAACACTAGAATCTTGGACTTCCATTGTCTTTATTTGTTAATTGTTACACAACGTTTCGGTTAGTGATGTATCTCCAACCGTTTTCAAGTGATAACTAAAAACTATTCCTAAAAGCTACGACTTATATACTATCCCTTGTTCACCGAAGCTTGACCGACTTTTCACGGTTCAGCAACGGCTGCCAGATGTTCGAAATATCGATGCTAGTCTTGCTAAATACATTTTTGTTGTTTAAAATTATTACAGCTTCTTTGAATTTTCTTTTCTTCCAGTGGGTTTCTTTATAAATAGTTTTTGCTTCCGACCATTGTATGCGGTGTTGTTTTGACCAAGCGTGTTCGGCAATCCCTGACTTCGACGTTTCACCTCGTTCCGTATGTTTTTTGTGTTCTTTAACTCTAACTTCAAGTGGTCTCTTTGTTTCCCCGATGTATACCTCACCACATTCACAGGGAATTTGGTAGATACAGTTATTAATTGAAACATTGTTGTCTGGCCTCGTCTTAGTAAGAATACTTCTTAGAGTAGTTTGGGATTTAAACGCCGTTTTAATATTATACTTACTCGCGATTCTGCGAATCTTTTCCGAAGTTCCTTTAATATATGGAATTGTCATAAATATTTGGTCAGTCTGGTCTTGGTTTAAATTAGAGTTTCTTGTCTTATTTTGATATTTTTCGATTGTTTCCTTTATTAGCCTCTCACTGTATCCGTTCTGCTTAAGATCCCTAGTTATGTTATCCATTTCCTCTTGCAGTGATTCCCTACTGTTACATAAGGTCACTGCACGATTATATAAAGTACGTATAACTCCCTGTTTGGTTTCGTTAGAGTGGTTAGAATTCTGGTGTAAATATTGTCCAGTGTGGGTAGGCTTTCTATATACCGAAGTTTGAATATGACCATTATTTCGTTTAACTAGAACGCCGAGGAAAGGTAGGGCCGAGTTTTGCTCCTTCTCCATTGTGAATTTAATACAAAGTCGGAGGCAATTAAGATGTTTTAAGAAACCTTCTAGTTCTTCGTCATTACCTGTCCATATAATAAAAGTATCGTCAACATACCTTAAAACTTTTGGTTTAATTAGTGCAGTTTTAATTGCATGTTCCTCAAACCATTCCATATAGATATTTGCTACCACTGGGGAGAGCGATGAACCCGTGGGAAGCCCATCATCCTGCGGGTAAAACTCATCTTTCACCTGAAAATAAGAACTACGGAGGCAAAGCTCCAACAACTAATTGAAACCATTACATTGTCTAACACCTTCAAGGTAGCTATACATTTATTTCGTATTAGATATGTATTAAAACATATGAATATATTTTTCCGATTTTTAAAGTTGCAAATGATTCTAAATATTTTAGGAAATAAATTTACCCCTTTGCAGGGGAAGCTCTGATCAGAAATAAACTTAAAAAATCTAAGAAAGTCTATTTTATGCACTTGGGATGAAAATATGAGGCCAAAACACTTTTTTCCTATTTTTGTTTTTTTTAAAGTCGCATATGATTTTATATATATTAGGGGATAATTGCACCCCAAGAAATTAGATAGAGGTTATCTAATTTTTTTAGTAATTCCATATTGCCATAAATCTGTTATCCGAACTGGATCATTGGTTTTTAATGCACGCAATTCTTTTGTGTTATGTCTAAAATTGTAATTTATTTTTTAGTACTTTTTTCTTTCTCTCTCCTTTTTACTAAAAGTCGTATTTGTATAAACAACCTCATTTAATTTTCGCGGTAACATGAGTAACATAGTTCTTATTTTACGAAAAAACATTATTTCCGTTGGACTAAACCCACATTCCAATGGCGATGACCTATTTGCCATTAAAGCTAGGTTAATGTCATCATTCTTAGTTCTGGTTAGTTCTAGTTATTAAAGATTTTGCTACCTTAACTGCAGCTTTAGCAGCTCCATTAGACTGTGGATAATATGGACTGCTGGTGATGTGTTTAAAATTATACTAAGCAAAAAATTGTTAAAATAAATTTTGAAATCTAGGACCGTTATCTGATCATACTTCTTCTAAAATGCCAAAACGAGCAAAAATCTCGTTAAATTTATTACTAATAGATTCTTTTGACATACTATGCAAAGTTACTATTTTTAAAGTATCTAAAATAATAATTGGTAACAATAAGATAATTTGACTTCCATTTAAACAAATCTATAGCAATCTCTTGCCAGGCTCTAGAAGGAAGACAGTCTTGTAATAACGGCTCTTTTATATTTGTTTGTGTTTAACGCAACTTCTACATGACTTTATGAGATTTTTTATTTGTAATGATAATTCTTACCACCATACAGACATTTTTGTAGATTTTGTATGATTATTTTGAAAGCCTTTAACAAAATGCCTCTATAGTAAGAAATTTCATGTCTATATTGAAATAAGGAAAGAAATTAGGAGGTATTATATTTTTACCTGGCCAATCAGAAATATAGGACTAAGATCATTTTCCACAAACTGAGTCAATATTTTGCTCACTAACAATTTTTGACAAAATATTATCTTAAACTGGAGAATGTTTCACAATTGCCACTATCCATTTTATCTGTAACTCTTCGGAACTGAATAAAATTTCCACAGGATTTCGAGATAACAAATCAGCTACAATCAACTTATTACCAGGTATGTAACCAACTAAATAATTATAACTCATAAGTCTAATACGAAATCTTTGAGGACGAGGAGTCAAATCATCTAACTTTTAAGCTTGTTAACTTTGCACCAGGGGCTTATGATCAGTTTCTTGAGAAATATTTGAAAGTCCTAATAAATATTCTTTAACTTTTTTACATGCTTAATTTAAACTTAAACCTCCCCTTCAATTTAAGCGTAACTAACCCCTATTTGTGTCAATGTTCTGAAAGCATATGTCACAACTTCTCTCTCACCATTTTTATTTACCTGCATAAGAACACCCCTCCCCCCAAACGAAATGAAGACGCATCTGCACTAACAATTTTGTTAGAAGAGTCAAAATCTGACAAACAACCTGCTTTGATAACAATTCTTTGATTATAAGAAATAATTTTTTCGGTGCAGCATTCCAGCTGAATGAAATATCATTTTTTTCTTTATTTAATTTTATTCTTTTTTGATCAAGAATTCTTAATACGTCTCGTAAAATGAAATCATGCTCTTCTACTGTGGACGCATGGATATAAGTATTATCAATATAATAACTTTACTTTATAAAATTTTCTCGAAACCTCACTAGGATGGGTATAGTATACCACACGTTTTATATTAAGAATGGCTTGTAACAACTAAATCCTAAAAAATATACAGGTGTAATCATTTAAAATAATAAAAATCACGCGACTTCTGTTAAAACTTTAAGTCAGAGACGGATATTATTATATCCATAATTGGCATCTGATGACCCAATATGTCATCCTAAAATTTAAAAGTGTTATGTTATTATTATATACTACATATACGAAAAATCTTCGTTTTCCTTCATTTTCTAGGATATAGCACTATTCGATTCATTCTACTGCAAATATTATTTACGCCGCCTCAAAGCCATTATTAAAGAATAGTTTAACGTCTTTACCTATATGTCAGCGGCTACTTCCAGCAATAGAAAGCCGGTGTATTGCTTTATTGTAAAATATTTTTAGGAAACTTATTTTAAAATGAGTATTTATAAAAGGATTTAAAATTATAAATTTTATAGATAATTTTAACTTAAACGCGTCAACGCACGAATAAACCCAACACACGCTTTTGAGTGAGGCAGCGTCCACTGGGCCCGTCTCATTTGTCAGTATTCTTCCGAAATGTGTTTGGATCCCATTATGTTGCCAACAAATCCGTTTTAGTTACGAATTAGTGCAAAGCCTATTGCCACATGGGTTGCGAGAAATTTATATTACTCGTGTGCTTACAAAAATATCTTTACTTATTCGAAAGTAGTTGCTGGAAACGGGAAAATTCACCAAACCTTTTTTATTTTACCATAAGATTGATCGACCCAAATGCCTTCTCTTTTCCGATTTTGTTTGTCTAAAATTGGTTCTGTCCAGCTGTCAGCTTGCAATGCTTGAGAAATTGTTAGCACTTTGGTATGTGTTATATATTTTTTATAATGATACTTGGTTTTGCTCCAAAAAACCGCAGAAACAATACATTTTTAATACATACTTCTGCTATAAGCTGACCAAAATTACCGATATTTGTTTATACTACAACTTTTTAAATAAATAAAAACCAAATATCTTTATGAACAAAAAAAGAGTTTGACCACATGAAGATTTAAACCCGGGTTGCCAAATTGGGAATATGCATTCTTAACCGTTAAGCTTTATCATCCATAATACTTGTATTTCAAAATATAAATAGCTCTATTAATTCTTATTACCTTTAGTTTTATTATAAAAATGATAAATAATTGTTAATTTAATTATTATTCTTAACATTTTATTTACTTGATATGCACATTTTATTTAGTTTTATGCAAATAACACCTTTTAATCGAATAATAATATTTTTACTGTGATTCTTGTTTTTTTTATCGTGTCCGATAATAAAAAAAACATGCTAATAGTAGCTAATGGTTTCACAGATAAATGACCCTAGATGTCATTTATGGAGTCTTGCACTTAACCAATAACTTTAAGTATCAAAGGTAATAAATCCGATGAAATAAGTTCATCATTAAACTCTCCAGATAAATTTTCCCGATTGCCATTGACATGACCCGTGTAATCTGTATGAACTTTATAAAAACACTGTGGCAATAGACGACGGTCATTTGCAAGAATTTGCATATCCTGGTTCGCAGCTTTTCGGTTGCAGTGCAGACGAGAGGCCTTACTTACGGGTCTGGAAAAGACAAACATAAAAACTAAAGATTTTATTTGCTTGGGTTAATAAACAAAATACTAGTAGGTAGATGAATTTTAAAAATTATAGTAAAAAATATATTAACGTGACTATAAAATTTAAGTACTTTACATAATAATAACTAATTTAAAAATCAAATACAAAAATAACATGCCGCATATTTATGTAAAAATATAATAAATAAAGAAAACACTTTCTGAAACAAATGTATTAAACAATAAAATATATTAATGAGTTACGGCTATTACTGATAAGCTTTTATAAAAAAAAAACAAAAATATCTTTAGTAGGACAAATATTTTATTATTACTTTACAGGAAAAATATTTACATAATTTTAAATAAACACTTTTTTAGAAATTTTTAATTAGTTGACCTAATAGAAATGTTAAAAAAATTAGTAAATCTATATTTTTTACTTTACTAAGTAATATATGTAAAAGGGATCTTTAATCCAGTATTAGAAACATTGTAACACTGTAAAAAAGAAAAAATTAAAATTTTAACAAGATGTACGGGATGTCCACATTTGAGCCTCATCATTGGGATCTCGGAAACTTCAAGAGATATAAGGTTAGTTAAATGATGGCAAAGTTGTTCAATTTGATGCTTATTAAAATGCCATCTTAGAAGTTTAAAACCTTTAAATACTTTCGAAGACTTTTGAAAAAAACCGAATATTCGCGATATCATTTTTATTTTTTATGACTCCATTTAAATAGATGTAACAAAATAAATTTCACATTTCCATTGCCACTTTTTCTGTTCCACAAGATAGTGTTATTAGATTTATACACAGACATTTTGTCTTTGAGCTGCTACCATCAACTTTGTTTTTTTAAATACCGCCTTGGATTTCTTATTATGGATTTTAAGAAATCTTAGGGTCTGACGTATCGCACTTATTCGAACAATTGATATTAATGGCAATTTTCATAAGAACTAATGTATTAGAAAGAGACATATAATAGATTTTTGGTAGGATCTTATTGGAAAAACATTCTAATAATTTTTCCGAATAGGTGCGATTTAGGATCCCAAAAAGTCTATAAATCCACGATAAAAAATTTAGAACCGTATTAAAAATAAACAAAGTTAATGATAATAGCTCAATGATAAAACGTCGGTGTGTAAATCTTATAACACTATCTTTTACAGCAAAAAGAAAAAGCAATGAGAATGTTATATTTATTATGTTATATCTATTTAAATAGAGATATAAAAATGTATGTATGTCTATGTATTAAATAAAATAGAATGTTAAAAAGAGAAATTAGTATGGTCATAAAATTGTAATTAACAGAACGTACACAAATTACAGTATAATTTTGTTGCAGTGTGGTGTAACAATTCATCCTTCTTTTTTTGCGTAATATATTTAAACATTCCCAATACAAATCGATTTAATTTTTTTAAATATTTCTGGTAGTTAACAAACCTATGTATAAAAAAGTACACTTAAATAATTTTAAATAGTTGGTTTAGGCGAACTAATTATCGATTAACTATTAGATAAGTGAGTTAACGGTTTTTATAGAATCACTGATAAGTTTTAAATATACGGGTTTCTGGTTTTACTAATATAATTAGAAGGTAAAGAAAATAACGTCGCTCAAAAGGTTTTTTTTAGACTGAGTTCGAAGGCTTAATGCCTAGGTGTTAACGTGGCTTTCTAAAGAGTGGTAAGTGGTAATTTATTAACAACCGACTTAAGGATTTAAAGCCTTGGAGGGAAAGGAAATACATCTGCAGGCAGAAGGTTCCATAGTCTGGATACTCTGAGGTTATAAAGAAACGAACAAAGTAGGAAATTCGGGGCCACTTCACATGAACTATAAAGAATTTTATAAGTCTGGCTCTACGTGTTGCTTTATTGGAAGCTCCCCTTAAACTCATCAATGGGCAAAACAAGAAAGATATTCTATAGAATTGCGATTATTAAAAGGCAACGGCTTTTTTGTAGGGAATCAAGTTCGCCAAGAGTTGCGGCAGATGCCATGCCCTAGATATCGAAACAATGTTTTAAAGGAGTTCTAATTTAAAATACATTTAGAGCATACAGATTAAAAAGCAAAAATACCATCCGTCTTGAAAAAAAGGTGCTCTGGATAGATTGTGTTTATGCCAATTAAGGTTATTTGTGAAACTTACTTCAACAACAATAAATTACTATTATTCTGCAGAATGGTCGCTTATAAGTAGCAAATAGAATTGTAATTTATGAGCAGTAAACTAAAAGGATTTTTGCGCCCCAATCCAATAATCATATAGGGTCCTGTAAAAGAGATATGTGCATTACCCTTTGCTGTTTTCTAAATAAAGCCTGAAAACTGGCTTAAGAAACTAGTAAAGGATACTATATCCAGCAAAACTATAAAAAAGATTGATCAAAAAAGAACAAATATTGTTGATATAAGTAAGAAATAGTGTTGGTACTAGTACTGAGCCCTAGGGCACCGCAGCCATAACATGGTGAAAAATAAAAAAGTGACTATCTAAAATAACTGCTATAAGTCAATTGAAACGATAATCGGAAAGTCATAAACAAGGTTAATGTGGAAGACTATATAAAAGAGTTTGTTAAAAAGAGCATTAGGTCCAACTTGATCAAAAGTCTTGAATATGTCAAGAGCCACGATCTGGCATGCACCAAGAGATTTGTTTCAGTTGTGTGATACGAAGAAAAGATTATCTGCTGTGGATTATTTTTTTGCACGGAATCCTTATTGTCTGACATGTGTAATTTGGTGTTTTTTAGATCCTTTTTAAGTTTAAAATAATAAATTTCTGATTATCTTGCAAACAACTGAGATCGGAGATATAAGTCATTAATTAAAAGGCAGAGTTTTCGATATTTAATTTACTATAATTGTCTGATATTTAATGTCATTTTCTTAAGATACGATACCGATTACTTAGGTTTTGTACTACCTTTTGCTTTCCATTTCAAATGTAAAAAACTTTTCATTAAAGTAACACTTTCTAAAAATAGTTAATTTAAAAAAAACTAATTTATTTTCTAATGCTCTTAAAAATATTAGAAATTTTATTATAATTTAAAGAGATATCACTTTAAAAGCTTTAAGCTAATAGCGACAGAAATTAAGTTTTATTTATCCTCTAAAAAATTAATTAAGAATTGGCCTTTGTAACATAGTATTTTAAAGCATTTTAAGATATTTGCATGAAATTTAGTACATAAGATTTTTAAAAGTCTTTCACGTAGGTGGCAATAGTTTTAATTAAAAATTCCCAGTACAATAAGGATAAAAATGCACATTTTTTCAAATAAATGGGCGCTTTTGGTATTTACTAAAATTATATATAAAGCCATAATAAACATTAATTTATTTACCAGTAACGCACAATAACGCATATAAATAAAAATCTAGTCGCACGGTAGTGCGCCAGGCCAATGCCCGGCCTGATGCACACAGTGTGTATTCCACGAAAGGTTTTGACGTATTATCCTCCCTCTCATAACTTTGTTATCATTCTACATAAATAAATAAGATTGGGTATGTAAATTAACATAAAAAGATTGACTAAGTAATTTCAAGTGTTTCAGAGATATTCCAATTTGAGAATCTACAATTTTACTACTGACTTACTGACTCATTGACTCAATAAAATTATGGGGCACTTCCGGAGGAAGTAGAAACTTCAAATTTGGTATGTAAGTGGGTTTAAAAACACAAGTAAAGTAAAAATCTACAAACTGCACTTTTTTACTTGAAACGCCCTGAAACATCGGCGGTAATATCGTATATTTAGGAGGTATTTTATAAATTTGCAATCTGATTAAACTTGATTTTCTGAGGTTATGACTGTCTCAGAATTTAAAATAAGGGCAAAATTTCATTCCCTTTATTGAACTTTGAAAAGCGAGAAGAGATCAGACCAAAAACATTTACGGAAAATAAGATTCAAGTTTCTATCCAGAAATCTCGGCCTCTTAAAGTACTGAGATCTAAAATCATACCAAGTAGCCTTTTGACTTGGCAAATTTTTTACTGGTCTGTGTGTTTTTATTGAAAAAAGAACATTCAATATTGCAGACATCAGTGTGTCTGGCACTACAACTCGGCCGACTGGGATGGTCTAAGAGATTATCTTGCCACCTACCCTTGGGTGGGCCTGTTTTTCTACTCACGATCCTTCCCAAAAATGTAAACAAAAAACTTTTAGGCATTAAGACCTATATTTCTCATAACAAAACGAACCTCATTACTTCAAATCACAAACCGTGGCTTTCAAAATCCTGAGACAAAGACAGACGTTTAAAAATTCAAGCCCACAAAAAGTTTTTGCAAAACCCTAGTCCCAAAAATCGACATCGTCAAATCAGCATAATCAGACTATGTCATCGGATAAAAGATAAAGTTCTTTCGTGCTCGAATAGCAGTAAAGCCTTTTGGTCCTTTGCCAATATATTACACCAATTCTTTTCCACCCCTAATTTTTGAAGATGAAAATATTTCTACCTCTAAAGGAAAAGCCGAACTATTTGCAAAACAATTTGCTGCCAATTCTACCAATGATTTCTCTATTGATCTTCATATTCCAACAGTTGCTTCTGTTCCTCATAAAATGTTTGATATAATTTTTAAATTCAAACAAATCAAGCCTTTTTTCCTCTCTTAATACTAAAAAATCGTCTGAGCCGAAGGGCATACCAGCAATCATCTTAAAAAAATGTGCTCCAGAGCTTGCATCCATCCTAACTCGTCTCTTTGAAATCTCTTCCGACACGGCAATTTTTCCAAAGAGCTGGAAAGTTGCATGTGTGCAACCTGTCCCCAAGAAAGGATATAAAACTCTTCCTTCTAACTATAGACTTATATTTCTTCTTTCTGTTGTTTGCAACGTAATGGAAAAATTCATTAATTCCCAAATCTTAAAGTACCTAGAAAAACACAAAATCTTACATGACAGACAGTATGAATTTCGTCACAGATGATCCACTGGTGATCTTCTTTCCTTTGTCTCACACAACGGAAACGAGTCCAAAGCTTTCGATCAGGTCTGGCATGATGGGCTTTTTAACAAACTTCCTTCTTACAGTCTTTCACCAAAGCTTTGCTCTTGGCTCTCCAGTTTCCTTTCTAATCGACGTATATCAGTTATTGTAGATGGTCATTCTTCCAGCTTCTATCAAATTATTGCTGGGGTGCCCCAGAGCTCAGTATTGGCACCCACCCTGTTTCTTCTTCACATTAACGATCTTCTCTCTTCCACAATCAATCCTTGCTGACGATAGTACCCTACACTCTAACATTCAATTTCTCAAGCCAGTCAATAAGCCTGATTTAGATACCAAGCTTAGGTCAATGCGGATGTCTCTCTTGAAAGAACTCAAATTTTCTTGGATTGGGTCGCCAAAATTCTTGTTCGGTTTAATGCCTCCAAAACACAGTGTTGTTCGCTGTCACGAAAAAAGTCTGCCAGTCCTTATTCGCTACATATGAGCGGCCAAGATCTGCAGAACAAAGAGTTGTTTAATCTTTTTGGCGGTTCTTTTGAGAATAACCTCAACTGGCACAAACACATTACATCTACAGCCTCAGCAGCTTTAAAAAAGCTTAGATTTCTCTTTTGAGCCAGAAAGTATTTCTCTTCTTCCAATCTGTATACTCTGTATGTATCTCATATCAGACCTCTTTAGAATATATCAACTGACACAAACACATTACATCTACAGCCTCAGCAGCTTTAAAAAGCTTGGAGCCAAAAAGTATTTCTCTTCTTCCAACCTGTATATTCTGTATGTATCCCATATCAGACCTCTTTAGAATATTGTCTGGAGAATGGCGTCTCTTACAACACTTAGCATCTCTGACTCCATTCAAAGAAGAGCTGTTCGTCTTATTAATGATCCCACGCTTACAGAGAGGCTTCCTCCTCTTGCCCACCATCGAGCTAAACGGGATCTCTCGCTCTTCTATAGGTATTTTCATGGCTTCTGCTCCCAACAAGCAACACGTGGTGTAACTTTTATGCGTCCCTTTACAGTTCAACTAAAGCGGCCCGGAACTTCCCGCTTTTTTCGACTATGGAACCTGCTATCCGTAGAAGTTTTTCCTGCTTCTCCCAGTCTCCAAATATTTAAGTCCCGTGTGAACAAACTCCGTCACACCACACTTAAGACACCCACGGTACGTAAGTACTTGGGCCTCAGCCTTCGTGGACTGTCTTAAAATAAAAAAGTAAATAACTTGCCAAGTTAAAAAAGAGCTTGGTCAAATTTTTGATCTCAGTATTTTAAAGTCGAAATTTTTGTATAGGAACTTGGTCCTTATTTTACAGTGTGTTTAGTATGTTAAGGGCACACTTATAATTGCAAATTAAAAACATTTTTTTTAATATTTTATAATAAATTAACTAAATTACTAAACTAAGTATACTAAAATATTTTTTTTTGGTACCCTACTTTAATTAATTAAAGTACGCCCGAGCGTATTTAAATCCTACTTTTAAACACGCCCGTACCATAATACATCAATTAAAAACACAAGTAATGTGAAGTCTAAGATGACATTGCCAACTTTTAACCTTGAATTTTAGTACCCGTCAGGTATTTTGAAGAAAAAAGGATTGACCTGACATGGGCCCTTTATAACGTCAAATAAAGTATTTCTATAAGAAATGTTTTTAAAGCTAAAAAAAAAAATTGCGTCAAGTATTTGCGTTCGTACTCAAAAAATCGCGCGTAATTTAAAAACCTTAATATCCACTTATTCTTTAATAAACTATTATTAAATGTTCGGATTATTTATCACACACACAAACAATATTCTATTTTTTATGCACAAGAAACCACCAGAATATTTTAAATTGTTTTCTTTAAAACTTACTTTAAGTTTAAAATTGGTCCCGTTTAAATTTAAAATTAGTTAATCCAACTGCCACTTTAAAATATCAAAATGTCCTGGAATATTATGAATAAATTTGTACTAGTCAAAAAAAGAAAATAATAAAGGATGATAGGACGTAACCCTAAATGAAAAAAGTTCTTTTGAGTTTCAGAATTTAGGACCACATCTGACAAATAATTTTCAGCTTAAATAAATAAGCTTACATTTGATATTCTTATTATATAAACATTTTGAATGCGAGTGAAAATATTATGTTAGAAGGAAATGAATTAAGTGTTAAAAAATAAAAAATTAAATAATTTTTTAGTTGTGGGAATATCTGTTCTTTATAAAAAAAAGGAATTTAACTTGTAACTTGTAACTTGTGCAGTACTTTTTTAAATTTTTTATTTCTTTTTTTATTTATTTGTTTAATAAATATCTACTACTAATTATTATATTTTTAGGGTTTAATTTTATTTTTATTCATTAATTATACATTTAAATTTATGTTTGTAATTGTAATATCATTTGTTTTTTGTACAGGGTGGACGCCTTTTTATTGGATTTTCAAGGTATTGGGAAAACAACTGGAGAGAGAGCAATTCTGATGGGACGTTCTCAAGTTTGATTTTCGAACTTCAACGGTAATAAAAGATCGCGAGGTTTCCTATACCGGGCGTGTTTTTAATTTTGACGATTTCGGTACACCTCTGGATCGTGGTTATTAGTAAAGGTAAAAAAAAAAATGATAAACACTATATTTATTTATTTAGACGTAAAATCTAAATAAATTGCGCATTCTATATTCTAAATTACCATTTAGAATATATAATAGGTTGTTTTTAATGGGACACCCTGTATATTATTTGACTATTTGTTTCCCTGTTTATTAATAACATACAGTTTAAATTTATTTTCAAAAAAATTGGTTATTTTTAAAAAGTTCAGGGAAAACATAATAATATTTAAATTTTGTACACCTTGTATAAAATTAGGTCTTTGCATTACAAACAAAAACTCCATTCAAAGAAGAGCCGTTCGTCTTATTAATGATCCAACGCTCACAGAAAGACTTCCTCTTTTTGCCCACCGTCGAGCTGTAGGGGATCTGTCGCTCTTCTATAGGTATTTTCACGGCTTCTGCTCAGAGGAATTGGCCAGTATAACTCCTTCTCTGGCGGCTCCCAACAGAGCAACACGTAGTGCAACTTTTATGCATCCTTCTACAGTTCAGTTAGAGAAGCCCCGAACTTCCCGCTTTCTTCGTTCCTTCATCCCCAGAGTATCAAGACTGTGGAACCTGCTGCCCGCAGAAGTTTTTCCTCTCCTCCCAATCTCCAAATATTTAAGTCCCGTGTGAACAAACTCCCTCTCACCACACTTAAGACACCCACGGTACGTTAGTACTTAGGCATCAGCCTTCGTGGACTGTCCCAAGATAAAAAAAATTCTTAAGTTAATTACTTTTATAAAAATAATAAAATGTTTTTTTAAACTATAAGCTAGTTGACCCTCTTTTCTTCACTGTTGATTTTAATTAATTAAGTTCGCATTTTGTATAGAAGGATATGTGTCTGATCAGACAGGTTCTCATGCAAGACCATTTGATGGTGCACACCTTCATTTTTCCCATATAAAAGAATCAGATGTCTTGAACACATCAAAAATTTAAAACCAAAAAATTCACTGGCAATGATAATATTCCGGCTTATATTTTCAAGGTCCTGGCTGAGTTTTTAGTTAGGCCTTTAACATACATGTTTAATTTAGCTTAAAAAAAAAAACAATCTGATCTAAAGTTAGCCGCAGTAACACCCATCTTTAAAAGTGGACACAAAAATAAAATAATTAATTATTGACCCATAAGTTTTATCAGTGTGTTGGCAAAAATATTTAAGATGATCTTGCATGCGGATCTGTTTAAGGCATTGATGCCAAAAATTTCTTTATCTCAACATGCCTTTATAACAAACAAATGCAGTGTTCCAATCTATGTGTTTTCTTAGGATTTGCTGCCAAAGCCATTGATGAAGGCAAACAACTAGATGTAATATATACTGATCGTGAGAAAGCGTTGGAAAAGGTGAATCACGCTATACTTCTTGACAGGTTAATTGACTATGAATTATCGGAATCACCTTACTTATTTCTAGAGTCGTACTTAAAGAATCCAAAGCAAATGGTTAAAATTGGTAAATGTTTTTCAGATAAGTTTACTGCTACTTCAGGGGTGCCACAAGGCAGTATTTTAGGCCTTTTACTGTTAAGCATTTTTAATAATTCGTTACCCGAGTGTGTACATAAATCAACTGGGCTGTTATTGGCGGATGATTTTAAGTTGTTTAATATTGTAACTAGTATAGAAGATAGCAGTGAGCTGCAAGAAGATTAAAATGGGTTGTAGAATGGTTTAAGGAAAATAAAATGTATCTAAATGTCACGAAGTGTTTAGTCATGAACTGTACATGAAAAACTAACTTAATTGTAAATAATTATTTTGTTAATGACATAGTACGCAAACGTAATGATGCTGTTACGGATTTAGGCGTTCTTTTCCAATCAAATTTCAAATTTAATAATCACTACATTCGTATAACGAACAAGGCCTACGAGGCTCTGGGTTTTGTTATACGAAACAGTTAAAAATTGGGAAATTGCCACAGTCATAAAACTTTACAATGCCTTGGTGAGGCCACATTTGGAATATACCACGCAAATTTGGGTGCCCTCAGCAAAAACTCACATGGATCTAATAGAGAAAGTGCAAAAACGATTTCTTAGATATTTATATGTAAGAAAGAACAACAGGTATTCATATATGGTTTCATACAGGGCAGTGATGGATAGTTTTAAGTTTAAAACTCTAGTTCAAAGAAAAACAAACAGGCTGTGATATTTATATACAATGTGATTAATAACTTTAAGTACAAAGACTGCAATATTGTAAATTATATACTCTTTAAAGTCCCAAAGATTAATTTAAAAATTTTAAATAGCGATATTTTTAGCATAAGTTAAACGAGTTTATCACCAGTTAATAGCATGCTAATCCCAATGTAATATTTAGCTAGGGAGCATAATTTTGACATATTTTACATAAAAATACACAGCTGCAAAAAATGTAGCTTGTCTTAGTGTGTCTTGTTATATGTAGTTAGTATAGGTATAGGTGATTATTTTTCTCTTACTTGTAAGTCCCATTTTGGTGTCTGTAAGAGTATCAATAAATACATTAAAATAAATAAATAAATAAGTTGGCTTGGAAACAAATAATCGCTACAATATTTTGTGTAGTATTTGAGCAAAAAATCAGGGTTACATACTGAAAGGTTTTTGTTTCCTTAAATCCTTGATATAATGGAGTTTAAAAACTTTAAAATATGTAATATTAGTGTGTAGTATCAAAAATGAGATAATTTTATTTTGAAACTAATTGTACAGGTTGTCCGATTATCGACACTTTTATAGGGTACCATCGTAATTGTTAGTGCTATTAAAATAGCAATATAGGCGTTATGTGCTCTTTTTGTGTCAAACTTATAATGGTGAAATCAAAATATAAAAATTTTCGCTCGCTTATATTTTCTCAGTTAAAAGAGATACAGAAGTTTATTTTTAATAATAGTTAAATAATCTGCCGTTTTTATAAAAGTATACAGGGTCAGGTAAAAAGATTATTCCACCCAACCTCTCTAAATGGAATACCCTGTTTATTTTAATCCAAAAGAATAGCAAATGAAATTCTCTTTTAAAAAATATAACACACCATTGATATTATTCGTTTTCTATACGATTTATTTAAACTTTATTACTTTAAACGAGAGTAGGCTATGAAACCAAAGCTAATATCCTAGAAACAAAATTATGTTGACATTCTAGTGGTTATCATTTAACTTTAATTTTATTTTTACGTATTAATTTGAAAAAATGACTCATATACATTTTGAAAAATTTGATATGATATCAGTTTATATTGAAAGAGAAAAAAAAAAAGGCGCAAAATTTCTATTTTGTTTGCTATTTCACAAGACGGCAATCATTTAAAGACATATTCTGATGACTGGAACATAATTTAAAACCGTGCGGTTTTTTCATGAAGTCGCGATTAAAAACTTATAACAAAGAAAACAAAAAAATAAGAAAATGGACAAAATTGGGATTTGTCAAGACCCATAATCAGGTAAAAATGGTATATCCTGTGATAACTGTGAATAGTGTTATCTCAACTTTTATTGAAGTGA
Source organism: Listronotus oregonensis (assembly GCA_019359885.1). Taxonomy (NCBI): domain Eukaryota; kingdom Metazoa; phylum Arthropoda; class Insecta; order Coleoptera; family Curculionidae; genus Listronotus; species Listronotus oregonensis. The sequence continues at coordinate 10,389 of JAHBCN010000807.1, read as the reverse complement.
AAACTTCTTTAGGCGCTTTTAGCACTTTTTGTGGGCATTGAAGGGAGAAAGCCAGATACTAAAATATAACCAAACGCAAAGTGTATTTGCTTTTTATGGATCAATTATTTTATCGCCTTGAATTTAAGATTTGCGGTTGTTAGATTGTAAAAGGGTAATAGGAAATCTCGTCTTGGTGAAGTTTTCAATTCGGTCTTGTCGTCTTAACCACACACCCCAATTTTATTTCTTAAAATCAATAAAACATTTTAAAAACAAAGATCTATCTTCGTCAAAAAAAATAAAAACCAAAAGTAAAATTTAAAAATCTAAAGCGCAAAAATTTTAACGTTTATTAACTATTTTCCTGTGTTGTTAACATTACCCAATATTTGCATCTAGGTTATGAGGTGAGAAGGTCGTTTGGGGTATATGTAAGTTGTATTTTATTTTAAAGTAAATTGGTGGTTCGATGTAAGTTGTTTTTTATTTTAAAGTTAAATTGGTGTTCGATGAACATTTGCCAAAAAGGAAACTTGGGTTAATTTTTTTTCCCCTTTAATTCTAAATCCTTCTATTTTATTTCAAAGTTTTCATAGTTTTTTAATTTACTTTCTTTTTTCAACTATTTCCTTTACTATTTGTATGTTAAAATATATTGTGTAATGTCGTTTCAGATACAATGTTTTTTTTTCAAATGTTTTAAACAGAAAAAACCTTTTGTTTTTAAAACCATTTTTTTTGTATTTTTCCCCTTTTAAAAAAACCAAAAAATATATTCTGGAATTGAAAATTTTGATTTTACCATTATAAGTTTGGCCCAAAAGAGCACACGACGCATATGTTATTTTTTTAATAGCACCAACAATTACGGAGATACCCTATAATAGCGTCGAAAATAGGACACCCGGTAAAATAAATACAGAGTGTCCCATTTAAAAAAAGCAACTTTTCAATATCTCTTTAAAACTGTACTGAAAAAAAAATGAGCACGCCACTGGATTTAACGTAAAATTCTACAAAAATTTGATTTTTTTCTTTTTTTTTTTTTTCATTATTAACAACCAAGATACAAATTTGTGCTAAAATCGTCAAAATTTGAAAAACATCCTGTACCTCTAGGACGAATCAGGTTAGCCGCGACCTGTTTTCACTGTTGCAGGTATTTTAAGAGTCAAACTTAAGATTTGCTCTATGTCTTGTAGTTTTCTCACTTCTGTGAAAAATATTCTAAAAGGCGCGAGTAAAAATTGTTAGGTATACTTTTTAATCCTAGGGCGGCTTACGAAGGCTTAAAATCTCAATATTTGCAAAGCTTGATTGTCTTAGGAGAAGAAAAACAAAGTTTATTAACACAAGATTTAAACATTTTAATGATTAAAGGAAGAGAAAAGACATTTAAAAAAAAAAAAAGAAGGAATTTTTTCTTTTCATTAAAAATAAAAAACCCCAAATTATTTTTAAATTATTTTTTTAATATTTTTTAAAAAGAATTTTCTTTTTTGATTTTAAAAAAAGATAGATAATGTTTACCTCTAAAACTGATGTTTGTTAATTATACGGTTAAATTAGCGATAAAAAGCATTATATTGCATTTTAGAATGCTTTTTGTATTATTAAAATAATAAGTAAATAGCCATAAAAAGAGACATGGGGCACACGTAAACTGGTATTTTATTATATTGTTAAATAATTTTTAATCTTCACATTCTACTATGCTATCAAGAAAAAATTGAAAAAGAAAATGTAAACATTTTACTTGTAACCTAATAAAACGAATAGATGAATACTCATCTTTATTTAGCTCTATTTAATTATTAATATAGATTTTATCAATTTCTGTGACTCTTTGATAAAAAATGTTTTTATCTAAAAGTGATGTTTGTTAATTATATAGAGTTAAATTAAAGATAAAAATTGAAAAATTCCATTCTAGGTTGTGTTAATTATTGTAAAAATAATAAGTAAATAGCCACAAAAATAAACATGGCGCACACTCAAACCAGTATTTAATTATATAGATAAAGAATTTTTAATCTTTACGTTTTACTATGCTATCAAGAAAAAACACTAAAAAGATGTACGTAAAGTTTTAATTGTAACCACAATAAAACAAATAGATAAATACTCATCTCTATTTAGCCATATTTAATTATTAACATCCTGTCAATCAATTTCTGTAACACTTTAATAAAAAAATGTTTATAGCTAAAACTAATATTTACTAGTCATGTAGGTTTAAATTAATGATAAAAAGTAAAAAATTTCAATCGTGGTGGCTTTTTTGTATTATAAATAATAGGTAAATAGCCATAAAAAGACATGGGACACATCTAAACCAGCATATAATTATTAGGATAAACAATTTTTATTCTTTACATTCTACTATGCTATTAGGAGAAACTTAAAAATTGAACATTTTTTCCCAACAAAATGCTTAAACAGCTTTAGCATTCAGTTAATTGTCCCTTATCCTATATGTACGTTTTTTTCTTTTTATTTTAAAACTTTTTTATAAAATTGAAGTATTAAAATATACATACAAAGAAACTCGTTTAGGGCCAAAGGTTTATTACTAAAAAAATATTGTTCCAAACGCTGTTAACAAATGTAAAATAAACTGCAATAAGCTTATAATTGCTTTTACTGTCATTAACCGTAAAGTAATACGATTTAACTTTATTATATAATCGCAATCAGATTACAAAACTCCGTATTTATTAAGATTCTTTTACAGGCCCCGCATATACCATGGATACAAGAGAATCTACTAAGGTATAAACGTTATCAAAAAACTAAAAGGCTGTTTAAATTTAAATCAAACATATCTAAGCAGACTTATTTTATTCTTATATTACTTATATGAAGTAAATTAAATTTATTGCAATTTCTATTTGCAACAAAAAATCTACCGTTTTTTATTTTTAATTGTTATTGGAATTTTTGTCATTGTCATTTGTATTTTAAATACATACCAATTAAAAAACGTGAATAAATAATTTTAGGTATAACCATAACTTACGTAAGACAATGCATATTTTTGTATAAGTATTGCATCTGTCAAAAAGCCATTTTTTTTATATAAGGACGAAGTACGAAGATTTGTATATGGCATAGTGACAAGATCTCAGGGATGCTGAGTTTTTCGATATCTAAGCGTTTTTTCTTTCAAACCTATCAACATGTTAAAACAAAATGTTAATATTACTTTATAATATAACCATGTAAGCCTGTCTTTATAAAATATATTTCTCGTTTTTTCTTGGTTAATATTACGGTGGTGGCAATTTACTTAAATTTAAAAATTTAATTCACCAAATATCTAAAACCCTCCCTGTAACTCATAATATCCGTTTTAGTTGTAGTAATAGCATTCAAGGAATATTAACTGCCATCGCTTAGTCGCACTAACAGAATATTCCTGTTGTAGTCCTGTGCCAATCCAAAACGTACTGGCTACATTAATACCTAATAATTATTTGACTGGTAAATTCAGACTGAATTAATTATAGAAATGTTTTTTATAATTTACCTTTTTTACTTTTTACTTGTTTTTGAAATTTGCTAGACTTATTATTTATTGCTAATAGCACCAAGTCTAAAAAAATATGACTTGTGCTACAACAAATATTATACATTAAATTTAAAAAGACCAAATAAATAAATTTATTAAATATTTTTTAATATTTACTACAACACAAAATTAAATTTTGCATAATTTTTGTATTTCAGGAAGTTTAAAAATAAAATTATTGGTATTTTTAAAAAAATTATTCTGTTTATGTTGAAATCAAAATAAAAAATAATGTTTAATATATAAATTTTTCATGCAATGCCAGTTTTTGTTAAAAATCAATATTTTTATAGCAAATTAAAAACTGTGGTATTACCAGTTTATTTAAAATATAAACGTTACTGGGTAGTCACCTTTCTAGAGAATATAATATATACAAGGCAATTTTAAATTTAATGTGTACCAGCAACAGTAACTGTAAAAAGTAGTAGTCTAAGAGCTAGCAGACAGCATGATCAACGTGCACGATACAAAGCTGCAATTTTGTGTATGAATAATTCAATAAAAGTTAAATAAGAAAATTAGTCTTTGGCAGAGTAAACGTATACCTAACTATTCTTTAAATTGTTTTAGATGCAAAATAATTTTAAAAACTATTGTTCTATAGGGCAAAATAGGTTTTAGTTTTTAGATTTTTAAATTTAAACTAATATTGCCAAATTCTCTCGGTTAAAAATACCTGCACACAACCCTAAATTTTTTGAGAAAAGTAGTATTCCGTTATGTTTTTTTACAAAGCTATTTTTTTATTAAATATGTGGCCTTAAATCTAAAAAATCGATATTTCACAGCATTCCTGGCAAAAATGTTTATATGAAGAGATGCGATGCGTGATCTTAGTAATTTTAGAGTATGTTATATCAGGACTAAAACTTTTTAAATATCTTAAAAAAATATGACATTATTTACATTATTTTTTATTACGAAAAAAAACATTGATGTAAAAGTTTTAAAATAATTTACAGCTAGTGCCAGTGTACCATAGGATTTTAAAAGCTCAAGTCGTAAGTGTCATTACCTTCAAAGTTATAAATTTTGGAAATTGTAATACAAGTGTTAAATTTAATTTTTAATTTTTACTTTATTCATAAGAAAAAATAGAAAAAACAACTATTTACAGTTTATTAGACCATTAAATTGCCTGTTAAAAACTTTTCTACGATTTTTTCTACGATCCTTGGAAATGGGTAAAAAAGGATTTTACAAAAAAATACAAATATTGAACTAACAATGGCGATTTTTCATTAATTTAAATTCGACTAACAGGCTGTGACAATAGTTTTTTTTTACCCTTTAATAAAATCAACAAGGATTGTTTAACATTTTTTTAATGATAGTTAATTTTAAGCCTATTTCGTTTCTTTCGTAATATTAAAACAAAACGATATACAATTTGAAAATTATACATTGGGATTGGACAATTTGGAATTTTTTAGGACCCTATGCAGAGTTTTGCACAAAACTGTGTTCTTTTTAAAAGCAAAATCTTGCCAGTGCCAGCCACATAAATTAAGAAAACCCTCAGAGGAAAAACTGCGTAGTACTGGCTTCATGAATTTCCGGAGGGTGTGTGCGCGTATATATTATGAGAACATCTTTGATCTCCGGACTAAGTAGGCTGCCGGCCCGGTCTGCACAGTTTTTCAACTAAGAATTTTTTCAATGTGTATGGCTGGCATAAGAAAAATAGGACTGGGGGAGCATGAGACATTTACGGGGCGCGATCAAATCATTAGCATATTTGTCATATGCAGTCTATTGCATGTAACAAATACTGAAACGTAAAGGGGTATTTTTTTACCACGGTAAAACTGCCCGACATTAATTTTCTTAATTTATCAATAAATTAATTATACACAAAACGTTAGTCAAGGAGGCTGCCAGCGCTCCGACACTAGTTTTCTATTCCAGTTATTTTTAAACAATAAATAAAAAGTAAAACAAGATTTATGATAAGAATCTGCTCAAAATATTAAAAAATTTTAAACCAGCCGGGGAGATTTCATAAGGGAATAAAAATAAGAATATCGTCGCAGTCTTTTATTTGAATATAAATAGATAAAAAAATTGCGATATTTAGGTAATAATTTGTTTTTTTAGGATTTACTAATAATATTTTTTCACCCCTTTTTTAGTAACGTAAAAAACGCGTGAAAAAGTTTTTGGAGTACGGTTAAGTAGTCTAATTAAATATGCAAATTTGATTTGAAAATTTTTATTAATAAAGGGAAAATTTACGATTAAATTCGACACTTGTAACGCAAAATCCTGAAAATAACATATCTTTAAATTTAGTTGCTGAAATTTTTAACATGCTATAGTACGAACACTGGGCATTAAGACAAAATTGTTTTAAAATTTTAGCTTTAATAGTTATGCCGTTTTAAAAAAGAGTATATAAAAGGACCTTTTTTTCAAAGAAATTTAAAAAGTTTTAGGCCTAATAAAACACCGTGTACAATTACTACGAACACGCGCCGTATTTCTGAATATTAAACTCTTTGCGAAGAGTACCGTGAAATATTATTATTTTTTGATTCAACTCTAGAACAAAGCAAACGTTAAGGTGCCTTCTTTTAGCTCATTACAATCTTTAAAATCATGATATACAAATTTACAAATATGGATATTTTTTAACTTTTATCTTTTAGGGTTTTTTAAAAAACAATCTTGCTAATATTCAATATTATTTTTCGTCAATTAAACTCTGGAACAAAGCAAAATTTTTAGTGTCTTTTATTAGCTAATTACAATCTTTAAAATCACGATATACCAATTTACGAATGGGGATATTTTTTAATTTTTATCTTTTAGGGATATTTTAAAAACAAGCTTGCAAACATTCGTCAATTAAACTCTAGAACAGAGTAGTATTTTAGGTGCTTTCTATTAGCTTATAAGAATCTTTAAAATCATGATTTACCAATTACCAAATATGAAAATTTTAAACTTTTATCTTTTAAGGTTATTTTGAAAAACAAGCTTGCAAATATTTGACATTAACTTTAGTCAATCAAGCTTTAGAACAGAGAAAAATTGTAGGTGTCTTTTATTAGCTAACTACAATCTTTAAAATCATGATATACGAATTATCAAATATGTATATTTTTTAACATTTATCTTTTAGAGTTATTTTAAAAAACAAGCTTGCAAAAATTTGACATAACCATTCGTTAATCAAACTCTAGAACAGAGCAAAATTCTAGGTGTCTTCTATAAGCTTATTACAATCTTTAAAATCATAATATAAAAAATTACAAATATGTATATTTTTTAAATTTTATCTTTCAGGGTTATTTAGTTTTTTTTTAATTTAAGGTCACTTTTTAAAATTAAAAATAAATTACATCTTAGTAGAAGGACATTACGGAATACCACATTTTTTTAAACAATTTTGGCTTGCTTGGCAGGTATTTGCAACCAAGAGAATTATCTAAAAACATTTTTTTAATTTAAAAAGGTATGAGTTAAAACATATTTAAAAGACAACCTTGTAGAAAAAAATTAATTTTAAAATTATTTTTCAATAAAAAAATTATGGGGTATTTTTGCAACCACGCCAGCCCTGTCAGACCTTTTGATTTTCTTATTTAGCTATTGTTACATTAATTATACACAAAATTGTATTTTGCACGTTATCAAGGTGGCTGGCAGCTTCCCCACTATGAAGGAAGAATATCTCATAAAAATCAAAGAATTTCAGAAAAGTCCAATACAAGTTACTTTTGGATATCTTTTTTTCTTTTTACCGTGCAAAAAAATACCGTATCTCGTCAAATAAGCGAAGTCAAGCAGTATTGGGCATGTCCATTTTGTTGAATGAGTAACCCTTAAGGTAGACGCAGGTACATACTGCTTATTGTTATGTAGAGTTTGGATTTTATCCTAAGTAGGTTTTAAGGAAAAATACATAGCGATAAGTTACTGCAAGGTAATTTAGAAAAACCTAGTTATTATTTGAAAATATCTGCCATGGTAAAAAAACATTTTTTCAAAAAGTGTTTCGTATTGCAGTGACTTTAGGTTTGCTAATTTAGGTTTCGTTGATAAAAAAGGAAAGAAGGTTAAAAATTCAAAAAAATAACAACGTACTTGTTTAAAATTAAAAAAAAAAAAACTTTTACCGCTGTCAGCACAAGTGTACATTTTATAGTTATATATCAAATTTTAGATATAACATTATAAAATTAAAAAAGATACTTTATAATTGCTTGGTATTTAGCAGACGCAAAAGGCAATTTTACGTATGTAAATCTAATTTATTTACTTTGTGACTTTAGAATTTAATCAGCCTTGATGCATAAAACACTTTTATTGCCTATTTTGCACGATAATGATAAAAACTTCTGTTACCTATCGCAACTCTACTTATACTACAATAAAAGTTCTCGAAAAATTCCAAGTTAAATTCGCACTCATCAAAACGGAAAAAGAGTACAAGGGATAAGAAGAAAAACAATAAATGGAAAAAGTTTTGCGGAGCTTGAAGAGATAAGTAACTAACATTATACCGTTTTCAAAAGTTTTTTCATGTCAAAATTACTTACGTACAAATAGGTGCACCATTGGAGGTATAATTTAGTTAATACTTTTAAGGGCATAAAGTTTTCTTTTACAACTAGGTCCGTATGTCATTTGAAAATACTTTTATTTAATCCCTAACCTTTGTGTATATAAAATAAGTATTAAAGAAAAGCGGGCAAATTTCTTGGTAAAAATAATTTTTTTGCTTTCTTTTAATATTGACTGCCAAATAGTAAAATTGTTTTGTTTGTTAACCTGCAAGCTGGACAGATTGATTCATGAGGTCTTTGGGTCTTGGTTTTATTGGGATCGTAAAACCAAAAACATTGTATCAAGAAACAGGACAGACAATCTCAATATTACTAATAAAAGGAGCAGATTCCCCACCTTTTCTCTACGTCATTAAGCAAAGGGTGTGTTCTTTGCGCCGGGGGCCGTGGCCCCGGCTACCTTCCACTTTCCTCTACGGGCAGTACAAAAAGAGATAGCAAGGATATTGACGATTTTTTAATTATCAAGGTTTTTAAAACTTTAATGTACTAAATTTGTTATCTTTTAAAGTGACTGTAAGGTAAATTAAAAGATATTAATTTTTTAATTCATTTGATTCATATTTCAAATACCTTCGACGTTAAAGTAATACGTGATATTATAAATTGTAATTTTTAAAAATAAAATTGATCATGGCATTCTAATAAATAACAAAATACTACATATTCCAAATAATCTCTTAAAATTTAAATGAAATTTTAATAAATAGAATAGAAGAGAAAATTTGAAATGTACAGGAAATAAAATTAAATGTTTAAAAAGACCTGCTTCCTGAGCACAATTATCGATAAAAACCGACTTTTTAAATCGTCTAAAAATAGTTTAAAATATTTAAAAAGTTGGTACTGGTTGATTGGGATAGACAAAATCATAATTACCAATGACCCTTTTGCCTTTTCAGCTATACAGTTCCCATTATAAAAAATTTACTTGTTTTAAACATATTTAAGTAACAAAAGCAATTTTTTGGGACTTTTACTGTAGTAATTGTTTTATCTTTAACTTTGTTTAGGGAAATACTAAATTAATTACAAGTCTACAGAAACTGGGTCATGAAGGGGATAAACGCACTCATGTGTTTATCGCATGGAATTATGTAGGTCTTAAGTAAGGATTACGTTTAGTTAAAGGTTTCCAGATATTTCCAGTTTATAGAAAAGATTTGCTTAAATAATATTAAAGCTAATAACTGTTAGGTCTTTATTTTTCTTATCAATTTTCTAAATTTTCTCCGAAAGGCTATTTGAAAATAAAATGATAAAACCATGCTGTCATTCCTCAATGTTTACTAGTTTGATTATTCGTTGTTTTAAGATTGGTTAGCTACTTTTCCACAATATTTATTTTATAGAGAACCTTTTTTAATAATGGCCGTTTCTTGCTGGAATGTTTACCCTTGGTTAAAAATTATTATCGCTCTACATACCATGGTTCTTACTAACTTAAATTGTGTGTCATTAAAATTATTTTACGAAATACTGAGGTAACCTTTGAATATGGAAATGATTATTCTTTCTCCGAACTCTGGCATTTAAAAACAATACACTATTTTATGGTTCTTTTATTATTGTAAACGTAATGGAAGGTCTAAGCTCGTGAAATTCTGTTAAAAATGCTTGTCGTTGGTATTTTAAAATAAAAATATGTCCCCCATATATCGTAAATTAATCTTTAATTTTTTTACGTTCTTTATGCTATAACATTTTGTGTATAGGTCTCTCACTTTCAATTGTGAATATCCAGTCGTGTCGCTAATGTTTACCTTCATCTAATTCGCTAAATTGATTTTTAAAGCGCCTTTAACGGAGAAGCTTTCTACGCCTTTTTCGTATTTTGGGGCAATCAACCAAGGCTAAATGCTTAAGTACAAACATACCATGGGTGTCTTAAGTATGGTAAGAGGAATACTACCTACTTAAATATTTGAAGATTTGGGGGACAAAAAAAAAACTTTTGACCGCGGTAGGTTCCACAGTCTAAAAACTCTAGGGATAAAGGAACGAACAAAGTGGGTTGTTTGGGGCCTCATAAGTTAAATTACAAAGGAATGCATAAAACTGGCACCACGTGTTGCTCTGTTGAAAGCTGCCAGAGAAGGATATAAGCCCTAAAAATGCCTATAAAAGAGCGGCAGATTTCGTATACACTACTTAGAAAGCACCATTTTCAGAGCTATAAATCAAAGAATGTCCGCTTACAAGAAAAAAAACCATCACAAGAAAACAAAGCAAAAAAAATATATATTGCTTTGCTTTATACTG